>JAENHJ010000019.1:40000-42500 GCA_025330945.1 Mucuna pruriens | reverse complement strand
AAAGTGGCTAAAATACATAAAATCAGGAAAAAATGGAAAAGGGTACCTAGAGATCGAATTTTGGCGTAGTTTTTTGCAGGAACTCGCACAATAATATAACCAATGTGTCCACCAAATACGAAAGCCATTGGATAAAGGGATTGATTTTTAATGATTTTTTAACCAAAACTGGCAAAAAAAGCTAAAAAAATCCGGAAAAATGGAGGATGAAGTGCGTTCGTCACCAAGCCTTCCCAATGTCATTGGGGGTCTAAGGAAAGTATTTTGACACGAAGAGTGCTAAGTTTTACTGACCAATGGCTAAGTTTTGGCACCAACGCCAAGTTTCGACCACGTTTTTGGCCAGTGCTAAGTTTTTTTGCAGTGGGCTCAAAAAAGCGGCTAAGTTCCGACCACGTTTTTGGCCACGTTTTTTTTTTTGGCACCGTGGCTCAAAATCTGGCTAAGTTTTCGACCACGTTTTTTGGCAAAAATCTGACCACGTTTTGGCACAGCGGCTAAAAAAAATCTGGCTAAGTTTTTCTGATCACGTTTTTGGCACCGTGGCTGAAATTCTGACCACGTTTTGGCACCGTGGCTCAAAATCTGGCTAAGTTTTCTGATCACGTTTTTGGCAGTGGCTGAAATTCTGACCACGTTTTGGCAGGTGGCTCAAAATCTGGCTAAGTTTTCTGATCACGTTTTTGGCACCGTGGCTGAAATTCTGACCACGTTTTGGCACCGCGGCTCAAAATCTGGCTAAGTTTTTCTGATCACGTTTTTGGCACCGTGGCTGAAATTCTGACCACGTTTTGGCATGGCCGCGGCTCAAAATCTGGCTAAGTTTTCTGATCACGTTTTTGGCACCGTGGCTGAAATTCTGACCACGTTTTGGCACCGCGGCTCAAAATCTGGCTAAGTTTTCTGATCACGTTTTTGGCACCGTGGCTGAAATCTGACCACGTTTTGGCACCGCGGCTCAAAATCTGGCTAAGTTTTCTGATCACGTTTTTGGCACCGTGGCTGAAATTCTGACCACGTTTTTGGCATCGTGGCTGAAAATCTGGCTAAGTTTTCTGATCACGTTTTTGGCATCGTGGCTCAAATTCTGACCACGTTTTGGCCACCGGCTAAAAATCTGGCTAAGTTTTTGATCATCGTTTTTGGCACCGTGGCTGAAATTCTGACCACGTTTTGGCACCAGGGGCTCAAAATCTGGCTAAGTTTTTCTGATCACGTTTTTGGCAGTGGCTCAAAATCTGACCACGTTTTGGCACCAGCGGCTAAAAATCTGGCTAAGTTTTTCTGATCACGTTTTTTGGCACCGTGGCTGAAAATCTGACCACGTTTTGGCACCGTGGCTCAAAATCTGGCTAAGTTTCTGACCACGTTTTTGGCACCGTGGCTGAAAATCTGACCACGTTTTGGCACCGTGGCTCAAAATCTGGCTAAGTTTCTGATCACGTTTTTTTGGCTTGGCACCGTGGCTGAAATTCTGACCACGTTTTGGCACCGTGGCTCAAAATCTGGCTAAGTTTTCTGATCACGTTTTTGGCACCGTGGCTGAAAATCTGACCACGTTTTGGCACCGTGGCTCAAAATCTGGCTAAGTTTTCTGATCACGTTTTTGGCACCGTGGCTGAAAATCTGACCACGTTTTGGCACTGCGGCTAAAAATCTGGCTAAGTTTTCTGATCACGTTTTTGGCACCGTGGCTGAAATTCTGACCACGTTTTGGCACCGTGGCTGAAAATCTGACCACGTTTTGGCACCGCGGCTAAAAATCTGGCTAAGTTTTCTGATCACGTTTTTGGCACCGTGGCTGAAATCTGACCACGTTTTGGCCTTTGCGGCTAAAAAATCTGGCTAAGTTTTTCTGATCACGTTTTTGGCACGTGGCTGAAATTCTGACCACGTTTTGGCACCGCGACTAAAAATCTGGCTAAGTTTTTCTGATCACGTTTTTGGCACCAGTGGCTCAAAATCTGGCTAAGTTTTCTGATCACGTTTTTTGGCAGTGGCTGAAAATCGACCACGTTTTTTGCACCGCGGCTAAAAATCGGCTAAGTTTTTCTGATCACGTTTTTGGCACCGTGGCTGAAATTCTGACCACGTTTTGGCACCGCGGCTAAAAATCTGGCTAAGTTTTCTGATCACGTTTTTGGCACCGTGGCTCAAAATCTGGCTAAGTTTTCTGATCACGTTTTTGGCACCGTGGCTGAAAATCTGACCACGTTTTGGCACCGCGGCTAAAAATCTGGCTAAGTTTTCTGATCACGTTTTTGGCACCGTGGCTGAAATTCTGACCACGTTTTGGCACCGTGGCTCAAAATCTGGCTAAGTTTTCTGATCACGTTTTTGGCAGTGGCTGAAATTCTGACCACGTTTTGGCACAGCGGGCTCAAAATCTGGCTAAGTTTTCTGATCACGTTTTTGGCACCGTGGTTGAAATTCTGACCACGTTTTGGCACCGCGGCTCAAATTCTAGCCACATTTTTGGCCCATGGCTCAATTTGTGGCT
>JAENHJ010000019.1:30000-35000 GCA_025330945.1 Mucuna pruriens | reverse complement strand
GTTGAGACTAGGGCGGTATCGATCGTCTTGAGCCCCCACTTTCGTTCTTGATTAATGAAAACATCCTTGGCAAATGCTTTCGCGGTTGTTCGTCTTTCATAAATCCAAAATTTCACCTCGACTATGAAATCTGAATGCCCCAGGCTGTCCTGTTAATCATTACTCCGATCCAGAAGGCCAACACAATAGGATCGAGAATCTGTGGTGTTATCCCATGCTAATGTATCCGGGCGTAGGCTTGCTTTGAGCACTCTAATTTCTTCAAAATAAACAGCAGGAGGCACGACCCGGCCATTAAGGCCAGGGCGCATCGCCGGCGAAGGGCGAAGCCGGCCGGGGTGCACACGCGAGGCGGACCGTCGACCCAACCCAAGGTCCACTACGAGCTTTTTAAGCTGCAACAACTTAAATATACGCTATTGGAGCTGGAATTACCGCGGCTGCTGGCACCAGACTTGCCCTCAATGGATCCTCGTTAAAGGGATTTAGATTGTACTCATTCAATTACCAGGACTCAATGAGCCGGTATTGTTATTTATTGTCACTACCTCCCGTGTCGGGAGTTGGGTAATTTCTTGGCGCTGCTGCCTTCCTTGGATGTGGTAGCCGTTTCTCGGGCTCCTCTCGGGAATCGAACCCTAATTCTCCGTCACCCGTCACCACCATGGTAGGCCACTATCCTACCATCGAAAGTTGATAGGGCAGAAATTTGAATGATGCGTCGCCGGCACAAAAGGCCGTGCGATCCGACAGTTATCATGAATCATCAAAGCAACAGGCGAGCCTGCGTCGACCTTTATCTAATAAATGCATCCCTTCCGAGAAGTCGGGGTTTGTTGCGTATTAGCTCTAGAATTACTACGGTTATCAGGTAGTAGATACCATCAAACAAACTATAACTGATTTAATGAGCCATTCGCGGTTTCACGTCTGAATTAGTTCATACTTACACATGCATGGCTTAATCTTTGAGACAAGCATATGACTCTTGGCGGGATCAACCAGGTAGCATTCGTTAATGACTCTGCGTGGCGTTGGTGCTGCCGGCGCGGATGGTCGACAGGACCTTGGCGGGGCGGGTGTCATTCAAGGCAACCGAGATTTTGAGGAAGCATGGCGGGGCACCGGGACCCCGCGTTCGCCGCATGCACCGTATCCAAAAACGATCTCGCGCGCCGTGCGTGCGCGTAGGCCGCGAGCCTGGCGTGGACCGCGTGCGGGACCGAATCCCAGACTCCCAGAAGGGGCTGGAAGAGCGTGTGCTATGCAATTCAAACCCATACCGTTTTGGTAGGTAGGCAACACGAGGCAAACAGTGCGCCCCAACGCCATAGAGGCGGAAGGTGGCGATTGATGATGATGAGGATGCATGTCGGCCGTTCGGTGCACAAGCACGGGCCAGACAACAAAAACATCCGAGCACAACTCACACGCCCCCCGTTCGCCATAACCCAACACCACCGAGCGACCACACCCCCATGATGCCGAGAGGCATGCAAGCATATGGAAGCATCGGGTGGCGCCAAGCCTGCATCGCTAGGCATGTATGTAGGAGACCCGCCCTAAACAAGAGCGGTGGTGGTGCCCACCTAGTCGTCCTCTCCACAAAATAAAACCAAAGGGACCGAAGGAGGGTCGTACTAGGAAGAAGAGGCACCCATGCCCATTTTGCTTTGACAACGAGCGGTGCCGTGTGGGAGGAGGCAGCGTTGCGTTGTTCACAACAAGCGATGCCACGAAGGAGGAGGCAACGTTACATTGTTGGTCAAGGAGAAAAAAAAAAACTCGCGCTTCGCCTGAGCCTGAGAGGGTGGGGTGGTTTGGGAGAAAAAAAGAAAACACTCGTCTTCCGGAGTGCACGAGGAGGATGGGATGGTGGATGAGAAAAGAGAGGCTGGCGGTCGGTGCCGAGCACACGAGGAAGGGATGATGCCCCACCCCGGCTGGGTTAGATTTTTAGGAGGGAGGGAGGATGGGATGATGCCCCACCCCAGGCTGGTTTAGAGTTTGCCGGGGATGGGATGATGCCCCACCCCCAGGCTGGTTTAGCCAAGGCCAGCAACAACACATAAAGCAAAATCTTGACCCCCCCCAAGTGTGTGATCCAAAAAAATCGAAGGGACAAATATAAAATTGGAGGGACCATGGATCACACAAGGAGGCGCTGCCCAAGCATCGGTGGTGTTAGACCAAGACCAACCGGGTGGTTTTCTCTTGTGGTGTGTATGTATGAGACCGCGTGTGCGGTGCCCGAAGCGGCGTTGCGTTGTTGGTCGATGGGTGGCACCACCAACCGATTGCTATCACCGGACAATGGGTAGAACACCCACGCCGAGCATGTCGGGATGGGGGTGTATCGCCGGCTGACAATTTTGCGACCCGCCCGAGCACCTCGAACAAAGGGCAGCGCCGTTTGAGAAATTCTCATGCAGGGCCGAGAATCACCCAAGAAAAGCATTGCCCAAGCATCACTGGTGCTAGACTAAGCCACGCCACGAAACCCACAAATTTTGAGGGGGGCGCACCAAAAATCGGCCGAGTTCGGCCAAGATTCGGCGTGGATGATCAGCAATTAATCACCCAAAACCATGGGAAAATAACCCACAACAAGCATGGGAAGGCTTGTGTGAGCGTGGGAGGAAGTCCCATGGAAGTCCCTTTCCAACCACTGTGGGCGTGGTTTGAGCGAGGCAGCCCCCCATAATAGGATAATATGCAAAAACAAAAATTGTACAAGTAGATACCTTTTTTTTGCAGACATAAGTCCAAAATCGGACCTAGAGGTCGAATTTTGGTGAGATTTTGCAGGATTGCCTAGAATAATCATATCTCTTCGTCCACCAAGTTACAGAATTTTTTTGACGAGGAATAATTTTAAAAAAAATTTAAAGTGGCTAAAATACATAAAATCAGGAAAAATGGAAAAGGGTACCTAGAGATCGAATTTTGGCGTAGTTTTTTGCAGGAACTCGCACAATAATATAACCAATGTGTCCACCAAATACGAAAGCCATTGGATAAGGGATTGATTTTTAATGATTTTTTAACCAAAACTGGCAAAACGCAAAAAATCCGGAAAAATGGAGGATGAAGTGCGTTCGTCACCAAGCCTTCCCAATGTCATTGGGGGTCTAAGGAAAGTATTTTGACACGAAGAGTGCTAAGTTTTTACGACCAATGGCTAAGTTTTGGCACCAACGCCAAGTTTCGACCACGTTTTTGGCCAGTGGCTAAGTTTTTTGGCAGTGGCTCAAAATTTTTTTTTGGCCAGTGGCTAAGTTTTTTTTTTTGGCCGTGGCTCAAAATCTGGCTAAGTTTCTGACCACGTTTTTGGCACCGTGGCTGAAAATCTGACCACGTTTTGGCACCGCGGCTAAAAATCTGGCTAAGTTTTCTGATCACGTTTTTGGCACCGTGGCTGAAATTCTGACCACGTTTTGGCACCGTGGCTCAAAATCTGGCTAAGTTTTTCTGATCACGTTTTTTGGCACCGTGGCTGAAATTCTGACCACGTTTTGGCACCGTGGCTCAAAATCTGGCTAAGTTTTCTGATCACGTTTTTGGCACCGTGGCTGAAATTCTGACCACGTTTTGGCACCGCGGCTCAAAATCTGGCTAAGTTTTCTGATCACGTTTTTTGGCAGTGGTGGCTGAAATTCTGACCACGTTTTGGCCAGCGGCTCAAAATCTGGCTAAGTTTTCTGATCACGTTTTTTGGCACCGTGGCTGAAATTCTGACCACGTTTTGGCACCGTGGCTCAAAATCTGGCTAAGTTTTCTGATCACGTTTTTTGGCACCGTGGCTGAAATTCTGACCACGTTTTGGCCAGCGGCTCAAAATCTGGCTAAGTTTTTCTGATCACGTTTTTGGCAGTGGCTGAAATTCTGACCACGTTTTGGCACCGTGGCTCAAAATCTGGCTAAGTTTTTCTGATCACGTTTTTGGCATCGTGGCTCAAATTCTGACCACGTTTTGGCCTTGCGCGGACTAAAAATCTGGCTAAGTTTTCTGATCACGTTTTTTGGCAGTGTGGCTGAAATTCTGACCACGTTTTGGCAGGGGCTCAAAATCTGGCTAAGTTTTCTGATCACGTTTTTGGCACCGTGGCTGAAAATCTGACCACGTTTTGGCACCGTGGCTCAAAATCTGGCTAAGTTTCTGACCACGTTTTTGGCACCGTGGCTGAAAATCTGACCACGTTTTGGCACCGTGGCTCAAAATCTGGCTAAGTTTCTGACCACGTTTTTGGCACCGTGGCTGAAAATCTGACCACGTTTTGGCACCGTGGCTCAAAATCTGGCTAAGTTTTCTGATCACGTTTTTGGCACCGTGGCTGAAATTCTGACCACGTTTTGGCACCGTGGCTCAAAATCTGGCTAAGTTTCTGACCACGTTTTTGGCACCGTGGCTGAAAATCTGACCACGTTTTGGCACCGTGGCTCAAAATCTGGCTAAGTTTCTGACCACGTTTTTGGCACCGTGGCTGAAAATCTGACCACGTTTTGGCACTTTGGCTAAAAAAAAATCTGGCTAAGTTTTTCTGATCACGTTTTTGGCACCGTGGCTGAAATTCTGACCACGTTTTGGCACCGTGGCTGAAAATCTGACCACGTTTTGGCCACGTTTTTGCAGTGGCTCAAAATCTGGCTAAGTTTTTCTGATCACGTTTTTGGCACCGTGGCTGAAAATCTGACCACGTTTTGGCTTTGCGGCTAAAAAAATCTGGCTAAGTTTTTCTGATCACGTTTTTGGCACCGTGGCTGAAATTCTGACCACGTTTTGGCACCAGCGGCTAAAAATCTGGCTAAGTTTTCTGATCACGTTTTTGGCACGAGTGGCTCAAAATGGCTCAAAATCTGGCTAAGTTTTCTGATCACGTTTTTGGCACCGTGGCTGAAAATCTGACCACGTTTTGGCACCGCGGCTAAAAATCTGGCTAAGTTTTCTGATCACGTTTTTGGCACCGTGGCTGAAATTCTGACCACGTTTTGGCACCGCG
>JAENHJ010000019.1:20000-22500 GCA_025330945.1 Mucuna pruriens | reverse complement strand
CAAAGAGTGTGATCCAAGAAAAATCGAAGGGACAAATATAAAATTGGAGGGACCATGGATCACACAAGGAGGCGCTGCCCAAGCATCGGTGGTGTTAGACCAAGACCAACCGGGTGGTTTTCTCTTGTGGTGTGTATGTATGAGACCGCGTGCGGTGCCCGCGCGGCGGCGTTGCGTTGTTGGTCGATGGGTGGCACCACCAACCGATTGCTATCACCGGACAATGGGTAGAACACCCACGCCGAGCATGTCGGGATGGGGTGTATCGCCCGACTGACAATTTGCGACCCGCCCAGCACCTCTCAAACAAAGGGCAACGCCGTTTGAGAATTCTCTCACTGCGGGGCCGAGAATCACCCAAGAAAAGCATTGCCCAAGCATCACTGGTGCTAGACTAAGCCACGCCACGAAACCCACAAATTTCTGAGGGGCGCACCAAAAATCGGCCGAGTTCGGCCAAGATTCGGCGTGGATGATCAGCAATTAATCACCCAAAACCATGGGAAAATAACCCACAACAAGCATGGGAAGGCTTGTGTGGCGTGGGAGGAAGTCCCATGGAAGTCCCTTTCAACCACTGTGGGCGTGGTTTGAGTTTGAGGCTTGCCCCCCCATAATAGGATAATATGCAAAAACCAAAATTGTACAAGTAGATACCTTTTTTTTTTTTGAGCAGACATAAGTCCAAAATCGGACCTAGAGGTCGAATTTTGGTGAGATTTTGCAGGATTGCCTAGAATAATCATATCTCTTCGTCCACCAAGTTACAGAATTTTTTTTTGACGAGGGAATAATTTTAAAAAAAATTTTAAAGTGGCTAAAATACATAAAATCAGGAAAAATGGAAAAGGGTACCTAGAGATCGAATTTTGGCGTAGTTTTTTGCAGGAACTCGCACAATAATATAACCAATGTGTCCACCAAATACGAAAGCCATTGGATAAAGGGATTGATTTTTAATGATTTTTTAACCAAAACTGGCAAAAGCATAAAAAATCCGGAAAAATGGAGGATGAAGTGCGTTCGTCACCAAGCCTTCCCAATGTCATTGGGGGTCTAAGGAAAGTATTTTGACACGAAGAGTGCTAAGTTTTACTGACCAATGGCTAAGTTTTGGCACCAACGCCAAGTTTCGACCACGTTTTTGGCCAGTGGCTAAGTTTTTGGGCAAGTGGCTCAAAATCTGGCTAAGTTCGACCACGTTTTTGGCCAAAGTTTTTTTTTTTGGCAAAAAAATCTGGCTAAGTTTCTGACCACGTTTTTGGCACCGTGGCTGAAAATCTGACCACGTTTTGGCACCGCGGCTAAAAATCTGGCTAAGTTTTCTGATCACGTTTTTGGCACCGTGGCTGAAATTCTGACCACGTTTTGGCACCGCGGCTCAAAATCTGGCTAAGTTTTCTGATCACGTTTTTGGCACCGTGGCTGAAATTCTGACCACGTTTTGGCACCGTGGCTCAAAATCTGGCTAAGTTTTCTGATCACGTTTTTGGCACCGTGGCTGAAATTCTGACCACGTTTTGGCACCGCGGCTCAAAATCTGGCTAAGTTTTCTGATCACGTTTTTGGCACCGTGGCTGAAATTCTGACCACGTTTTGGCACCGCGGCTCAAAATCTGGCTAAGTTTCTGACCACGTTTTTGGCACCGTGGCTGAAAATCTGACCACGTTTTGGCACCGTGGCTCAAAATCTGGCTAAGTTTCTGATCACGTTTTTTGGCACCGTGGCTGGCTGAAATTCTGACCACGTTTTGGCACCGCGGCTCAAAATCTGGCTAAGTTTTCTGATCACGTTTTTGGCACCGTGGCTGAAATTCTGACCACGTTTTGGCACCGTGGCTCAAAATCTGGCTAAGTTTCTGATCACGTTTTTGGCATCGTGGCTCAAATTCTGACCACGTTTTGGCACCATGACTAAAAATCTGGCTAAGTTTTCTGATCACGTTTTTGGCAGGTGTGGCTGAAAATTCTGACCACGTTTTGGCACCGGGGCTCAAAATCTGGCTAAGTTTTTCTGATCACGTTTTTGGCACCGTGGCTCAAAATCTGACCACGTTTTGGCACCGGCTAAAAATCTGGCTAAGTTTTCTGATCACGTTTTTGGCACAGGTGGCTGAAAATCTGACCACGTTTTGGCAGTGGGCTCAAAATCTGGCTAAGTTTTTCTGATCACGTTTTTTGGCACCGTGGCTGAAAATCTGACCACGTTTTGGCACCGTGGCTCAAAATCTGGCTAAGTTTTCTGATCACGTTTTTGGCACCGTGGCTGAAATTCTGACCACGTTTTGGCACCGTGGCTCAAAATCTGGCTAAGTTTTCTGATCACGTTTTTGGCACCGTGGCTGAAAATCTGACCACGTTTTGGCACCGTGGCTCAAAATCTGGCTAAGTTTTCTGATCACGTTTTTGGCAGCGTGGCTGAAAATCTGACCACGTTTTGGCACTTTGCTGGGCTAAAAATCTGGCTAAGTTTTTCTGATCACGTTTTTTGGCACCGTGG
>JAENHJ010000019.1:10000-15000 GCA_025330945.1 Mucuna pruriens | reverse complement strand
ATGAGCAGGTTCGCCCGGTCGAACTTGTTGTGAGCAACAACGACAATGATCCTTCCAGCGGGTTCACCTCACGGAAACCTTATTCTGACTTCTCCTTCCTCTAAATGATAAGGTTCAGTGGACTTCTCACAACGTCGCGGGCAGCGAACCGCCCAGCGTCGCCGCAATCAGAACACTTCACGGACCATTCAATCGGTAGGAGCGGCGGGCGGTGTGTACAAAGGCGGGGGGTAGTCAGTCAGCTGATGACTCGCGCTTACTAGGAATTCCTCGTTGAAGACCAACAATTGCAATGATCTATCCCCATCACGATGAAATTTCAAAAGATTACCGGGCACTGTCGGCCAAGGCTATAGACTCGTTGAATACATCGGTGTAGCGCGCGTCGACCCCGAACATCTAAGGGCATCACAGACCTGTTATTGCCTCAAACTTCCGTGGCCTAAGCGGCCATAGTCCCTCTAAGAAGCTGGCCGTGGAGGGTTACCTCCACATAGCTATTTAGCGGGCTGAGGTCTCGTTCGTTAACGGAATTAACCAGGACAAATCGCTCCACCAACTAAAACGGCCATGCACCACCACCCATAGAATCAAGAAAAAGAGCTCTCGGTCTGTCAATCCTTACTATGTCGGGACTGGTAAGTTTCCCGTGTTGAGTCAAATTAAGCCGCGGGCTCCACTCTGGTGGTGCCCTTCCGTCAATTCCTTTAAGTTTCAGCCTTGCGACCATACTCCCCGGAACCCAAAGACTTTGATTTCTCATAAGGTGCCAGCGGAGTCCTAAAAGCAACATCCGCTGATCCACAGTCGGCATCGTTTATGGTTGAGACTAGGGCGGTATCGATCGTCTTGAGCCCCCAACTTTCGTTCTTGATTAATGAAAACATCCTTGGCAAATGCTTTTCGCGTTGTTCGTCTTTCATAAATCCAAAATTTCACCTCGACTATGAAATCGAATGCCCCAGACTGTCCATTAATCATTACTCCGATCCAGAAGGCCAACACAATAGGATCGAGAATCACTGTGGTGTTATCCCATGCTAATGTATCCGGGCGTAGGCTTGCTTTGAGCACTCTAATTTCTTCAAAGTAACAGCACCGGAGGCACGACCCGGCCATTAAGGCCAGGGCGCATCGCCGGCAGAAGGGCAGCCGGCCGGTGCACACCAGAGCGGGACCGTCGACCCAACCCAAGGTCCAACTACGAGCTTTTTAAGCTGCAACAACTTAAATATATCTATTGGAGCTGGAATTACATGCGGCTGCTGGCACCAGACTTGCCCTCAATGGATCCTCGTTAAAGGGATTTAGATTGTACTCATTCCAATTACCAGGACTCAATGAGCCGGTATTGTTATTTATTGTCACTACCTCCCGTGTCGGGGATTGGGTAATTTCTTGGCGCTGCTGCCTTCCTTGGATGTGGTAGCCGTTTCTCGGGCTCCTCTCTCGGAATCGAACCCTAATTCTCCGTCACCCGTCACCACCATGGTAGGCCACTATCCTACCATCGAAAGTTGATAGGGCAGAAATTTGAATGATGCGTCGCCGGCACAAAGGCCGTGCGATCCGACAGTTATCATGAATCATCAAAGCAACAGGCGAGCCTGCGTCGACCTTTATCTAATAAATGCATCCCTTCCGGAAGTCGGGGTTTGTTGCGTATTAGCTCTAGAATTACTACGGTTATCAGGTAGTAGATACCATCAAACAAACTATAACTGATTTAATGAGCCATTCGCGGTTTCACGATCTGAATTAGTTCATACTTACACATGCATGGCTTAATCTTTGAGACAAAGCATATGACTCTTGGCGGGATCAACCAGGTAGCATTCGTTAATGACTCTGCGCGTGGCGTTGGTGCTGCCGGCCTTGATGGTCGACAGGACCTTGGCGGGCGCAGGTGTCATTCAAGGCAACCGAGATTTTGAGGAACGCATGGCGGGGCACCAGGACCCCGCGTTCGCCGCATGCACCGTATCCAAAAGAACAGTCTCCGCGCCGTGCCGCGTAGGCCAGCGAGCCTTGGCGTGGACCGCGTGCGGGACCGAATCCCCGACTCCCAGAAGGGGCTGGAAGAGCGTGTGCTATGCAATTCAAACCCATACCGTTTTGGTAGGTAGGCAACACAGGCAACCGACAGATGCGCCCCAACGCCCATAGGCGGAAGGTGGCGATTGATGATGATGAGGATGCATGTCGGCCGTTCGGTGCACAAGCACGGCCAGACAACAACAAAAACATCCGAGCACAACTCACACGCCCCCGCGTTCGCCATAACCCAACACCACCGAGCGAACCACACCCCGCAATGCGAGAGGCATGCAAGCATATGGAAGCATCGGGTGGCGCCAAGCCTGCATCGCTAGGCATGTATGTAGGAGACCCGCCTAAAACAAGAGCGTGGTGGTGCCCACCTAGTCGTCCTCTCCACAAAATAAAACCAAAGGGACCGAAGGAGGGTCGTACTAGGAAGAAGAGGCACACCATGCCCATTTTGCTTTGACAACGAGCGGTGCCGTGTGGGAGGAGGCAGCGTTGCGTTGTTCACAACAAGCGATGCCACGAAGGAGGAGGCAACGTTACATTGTTGGTCAAGGAGAAAAAAAAAGCGCTCGCTTGGCTGAGCCTGAAGAGGGTGGGGTGGTTTGGGAGAAAAAAAAACACTCGTCTGCCGAGTGCACGAGGAGGATGGGATGGTGGATGAGAAAAAAAGAGGCTGGCGGTGCCGAGCACCACGAGGAAGGGATGATGCCCCACCCCGGCTGGGTTAGATTTTTTAGGAGGGAGGGAGGATGGGATGATGCCCCAACCCCGGCTGGTTTAGAGTTTGCCGGGATGGGATGATGCCCCAACCCCGGCTGGTTTAGCCAAGGCCACAGCAACAACACATAAAGCAAAATCTGACCCCCCCCAAGTGTGATCCAAGAAAAATCGAAGGGACAAATATAAAATTGGAGGGACCATGGATCACACAAGGAGGCGCTGCCCAAGCATCAGTGGTGTTAGACCAAGACCAACCCGGGTGGTTTTCTACTGTGGTGTGTATGTATGAGACCGCGTACGGTGCCACGAAGCAGCGTTGCGTTGTTGGTCAGTGGGTGGCACCACCAACCGATTGCTATCACCGGACAATGGGTAGAACACCCACGCCGAGCATGTCGGGATGGGGGTGTATCGCCCGACTGAATTTTGCGACCCTTGACACCTCGAACAAAGGGCAACGCCGTTTGAGGGAATTCTCACTGCGGGGCCGAGAATCACCCAAGAAAAGCATTGCCCAAGCATCACTGGTGCTAGACTAAGCCACGCCACGAAACCCACAAATTTCTGAGGGCCTTTTTAAAAATCGGCCGAGTTCGGCCAAGATTCGGCGTGGATGATCAGCAATTAATCACCCAAAACCATGGGAAAATAACCCACAACAAGCATGGGAAGGCTTGTGTGAGCGTGGGAGGAAGTCCCATGGAAGTCCCTTTCCAACCACTGTGGGCGTGGTTTGAGCGAGGCAGAGCCCCCCCCCAATAATAGGATAATATGCAAAAACCAAAATTGTACAAGTAGATACCTTTTTTTTGAGCAGGACATAAGTCCAAAATCGGACCTAGAGGTCGAATTTTGGTGAGATTTTGCAGGATTGCCTAGAATAATCATATCTCTTCGTCCACCAAGTTACAGAATTTTTTTTTGACGAGGAATAATTTTAAAAAAAAAATTTTAAAGTGGCTAAAATACATAAAATCAGGAAAAAATGGAAAAGGGTACCTAGAGATCGAATTTTGGCGTAGTTTTTTGCAGGAACTCGCACAATAATATAACCAATGTGTCCACCAAATACGAAAGCCATTGGATAAAGGGATTGATTTTTAATGATTTTTTAACCAAAACTGGCAAAAGCATAAAAAATCCGGAAAAATGGAGGATGAAGTGCGTTCGTCACCAAGCCTTCCCAATGTCATTGGGGGTCTAAGGAAAGTATTTTGACACGAAGAGTGCTAAGTTTTCGGCCAATGGCTAAGTTTTGGCACCAACGCCAAGTTTCGACCACGTTTTTGGCCCGTGGCTAAGTTTTTTGGCAGTGTGGCTCAAAATCTGGCTAAGTTCGACCACGTTTTTGGCCCGTGGCTAAGTTTTTTTTGGCACCGTGGCTCAAAATCTGGCTAAGTTTCTGACCACGTTTTTGGCACCGTGGCTGAAAATCTGACCACGTTTTGGCACCGCGGCTAAAAATCTGGCTAAGTTTTCTGATCACGTTTTTGGCACCGTGGCTGAAAATTCTGACCACGTTTTGGCACCGTGGGCTCAAAATCTGGCTAAGTTTTCTGATCACGTTTTTGGCACCAGTGGCTGAAATTCTGACCACGTTTTGGCACCGTGGCTCAAAATCTGGCTAAGTTTTTCTGATCACGTTTTTGGCACCGTGGCTGAAATTCTGACCACGTTTTGGCACCGGCTCAAAATCTGGCTAAGTTTTCTGATCACGTTTTTGGCACCGTGGCTGAAATTCTGACCACGTTTTGGCACCGTGGCTCAAAATCTGGCTAAGTTTTCTGATCACGTTTTTGGCACCGTGGCTGAAATTCTGACCACGTTTTGGCACCGTGGCTCAAAATCTGGCTAAGTTTTCTGATCACGTTTTTGGCACCGTGGCTGAAATTCTGACCACGTTTTGGCACCGCGGCTCAAAATCTGGCTAAGTTTTCTGATCACGTTTTTGGCACCGTGGCTGAAATTCTGACCACGTTTTGGCACCGTGGCTCAAAATCTGGCTAAGTTTTCTGATCACGTTTTTGGCATCGTGGCTCAAATTCTGACCACGTTTTGGCACCGCGGCTAAAAATCTGGCTAAGTTTTCTGATCACGTTTTTGGCACCGTGGCTGAAATTCTGACCACGTTTTGGCACCGAGGCTCAAAATCTGGCTAAGTTTTCTGATCACGTTTTTGGCACCGTGGCTCAAAATCTGACCACGTTTTTCTGCATCCGTTTTTGGCTAAA
>JAENHJ010000018.1:0-53456 GCA_025330945.1 Mucuna pruriens | reverse complement strand
TCGGTTCAGGAATTTTAACGATTCCTTTGATTGTCTGGCTGCAAGCGTATGGACTCCCGTCCTCAGGATCGACTAACCCATGTGCAAGTGCGTTCACATGGAACCTTTCCCTCTTGGCCTTAAAGTTCTCATTTGAATATTTGCTACTACCAAGATTGCACTTGCGACCGCTCGCTTGGGCTCACGCCTGGGTTTTGCGGCGACGTGCCCTCTACTCATCGGGGCTGGTCCTTGCCCGGGCAATGGAGTATAGGTCGCGTTTAAGCGCCATCCATTTCGGGGCTAGTTGATTCGGCGGGTGGTTGTTACACACTCCTTAGCAAAGAGCGCGTGGTCCTTAGCGAGGTGATGACCTCGGCAGCTTACTAAGATGCTCGTTGAACCAACAATTGCAATGATCTATCCCATCACGATGAAATTTAAGATTACCGGCTTTGTCGGCTATAGACTCGTTGAATGCAGTTGGTCTGGTTGGTTAGCGGGTTACTTGGACAATCGCTCCGCAGCTATTACGACCATGCACCACCCGTAGAATCAAGAAGAGCTCTGGTCTGTCAAATCCTTACTATGTCGGACCTGGTAAGTTTCCGTGTTGAGTCAAATTAGCCCGAGGCTCCCTCTGGTGCCCTTCCGATCAATTCCTAAGTTTTGCCTTGCGACCATACCCCGGACAAGACTTTGATTTCTCATAAGGTGCGTGAGTCCTAAGCAACATCCGCTGATCCTGAGTCGGCATCGTTTATCAGTTGGAACTAGGGCGGTATCGATCGTCTTGAGCACTTTCGTTCTTGATTAATGAAAATCCTTGGCAAATGCTTTCGCGGTTGTTAGATCTTTCATAAATCGAAATTTCACTCGACTATGAAATCTGAATATGCGTCGGCAGCCTGGGCCGTGCGATCGGCAGTTATCATGAATCATCAAAAACAGGCAGAGCCTGCGTCGACGCTTTTATCTAATAAATGCATCGCCAAAATGGGGTTTTGTTGCGTATTAAGCTCTAAATTACTACGGTTGCTCAGATATTAGATACCATCAAACAAACTATAACTGATTTATTCGCCATTCGCGGTTTCACGATGCGATTAGTTCGTACCCCACGCATTGCATGGCTTAATCTTTGAGACAAACGCATATGACTACTGGCGAGGATCAACCCGGTAGCGATTCGTTAATATTTTGCGTGGCGTTGGTGCTGCCCGGCGGATGGTCGAGGACAGGACCTTGGCGAGGCGGAGTGTCATTCAAAACTGGCAGAGATTTTGAAACAACGTAGGGCTGCAGGGGACCCGCGTTCGCCGCATGCACGTATCCAAAAGACAGATCTCAGCGCGTCGTGCGCGTGGCAGCAGAGCTGGCGTGGACGCGTGCGAGACTCAGACTCCCAGACTCGAAAAACGTGTGCTTGAATTCAAACCCATGCCGTTTTTGGTAGGTAAGCGCACGAGGCAAGCATGCGACCCAGCGCCATAGGCGGAAGGTAGCGGTGATGATGATGAGGATGCATGTCGGCCAGATTCGGTGCACTAAGCAGACGGACAGACAAAACATCCGAGCACACTTCACGCCCCGCGTTCGCCATAACCGACACCAGAGCAGAACCACCCGCAGATGCAGAGGCATGCAAGCATATGGAAGCATCGGGTGGCGCAAACTGCATCGCTAGGCATGTATGTAGGAGACCGCCCTAAACAAGAGCGGTGGTGGTGCCCGCCTAGTCGATCTCTCAAAAATAAAACCAAAGGGGACCGAAGGAGGGTCGTACTAGGAAGAAGAGGCACGCCATCCTTCGCCTGAGCCTAAGAGGGTGGGGTGGTTTGGGAGAAAAAAACATTTCGTCTTAGAGTCTTGCTTGAGGAGGATGGGATGGTGGATGAGAAAAGGGGCGGCTGGGCGGTGCGTAGAATCACCCAAGAAAGCATTGCCCAAGCATCACTGGTGCTAGACTAAGCCAGCGCATCCCTAAACCCATAAATTTCTGGATGCACCAAAATCGGCCGAGTTAGAAGATTTAACGTGGATGATCAATGAATTAATCACCCCAAAACCATGGGAAAATAACCCACAACAAGCATGGGAAGGCTTGTGTGGCGTGGGAGGAAGTCCATGGAAGTCCCCGCACCAACCACTGTGGGCGTGGTTTGAGCCGAGCAGCCCCTATAATAGGATAATATGCAAAAACCAAAAATTGTACAAGTAGATACCTTTTTTTTGAGCAGACATAAGTCAAAATCGGACCTAGAGGTCGAATTTTGGTGAGATTTTGCAGGATTGCCTAGAATAATCATATCTCTTCGTCCACCAAGTTACAGAATTTTTTTTTTTGACGAGGAATAATTTTAAAAAAATTTTAAAGTGGCTAAAATACATAAAATCGGGAAAAATGGAAAAAGGGTACCTAGAGATCGAATTTTGGCGTAGTTTTTTGCAGGAACTCGCACAATAATATAACCAATGTGTCCACCAAATACAGAAAGCCATTGGATAAGGGATTGATTTTTAATGATTTTTTAACCAAAAAAGCAAAAGCAAAAAATCCGGAAAAATGGAGGATGAAGTTTTTCGTCATAAGTTCCCAATGTCATTGGGGGGGGTCTAAGAGGAAAGTATTTTGACACGAAGAGTGCTAAAGTTTTTCTGACCAATGGCTAAGTTTTGGCACCAACGCAAGTTAGAAACGTTTTTGGCCGGAGAATAATTAAGTTTTTTTTTTAAAGTGGCTCAAAATACAGAAAAGTTCGTCCACGTTTTGAAAATGGCTAAGTTTTACCGTGGCTCAAAATCTGGCTAAGTTCAGACCACAGAATTTTATAACCAATGCGTCCACCAAATTCGAAAAAATCCACTGGATAAAAAATTGATTTTTTAATCATTTTTTGGCACCGTGGCTGAAAGACCCGTTTTGACAGCAGGTGGCTCAAAATCAGGCTAAATCACGTTTTTTGGCACCGTGGCTGAAATTCTGACCACGTTTGGCACCGTGGCTCAAAATCTGGCTAAGTTTTCTGTCATTTTGGCACCGGTCTGAAAATCTGACCGCGTTTGGCACCGTGACTCAATCGGCTAAGTTTTCTGATCACGTTTTTGACGCAATGGCTGAAATTCTGACCACGTTTTGGCACAGCGGCTCAAAATCACCAAGTTTTCTGATCACGTTTTTGGCACCGTGGTGAAATTCTGACCGTTTGTACCAGAGTGGCTCAAAAATCACGGCTAAGTTTTACGATCCGTTTTTGGCACGCAGATGGCTTGAAAATCTTGACCACGTTTTGGCTTTTCGTGACTCAAAATCTGGCTAAGTTTTCTGATCACGTTTTTGGCAATGGCTGAAATTCTGACCCGTTTGGCGTTTTGGCAGGTGGCTCAAATTCTGGCTAAGTTTTCTGATCACGTTTTTTTGGCATGGTGGCTCAAATTCTGACCACGTTTGGCGCGCGGCTAAAAATCTGGCTAAGTTTTCTGATCACGTTTTTGGCCCGTGGCTGAGACCACGTGGCTGAAAAATCTAAGACCACGTTTTTGGCACCGTGGCTCAAAATCTGGCTAAGTTTTCTGATCACGTTTTTGGCAGCGCAGTGGCTCAAAAATCTGACCGCGTTTTGGCCAGTGACTAAAAAATCTGGCTAAGTTTTTCTGATCCGCGTTTTTGGCATCGTGGCTGAAAATCGACCACGTTTTGGCGCAGGCTAAAAAATCTAAGTTTTTCTGATCCGTTTTTTGGCCGATCCTGAAAATCTGATTTTGGCACCGTGGCTCAAAATCGTGGCTGAAATTTCCCGATCCACGTTTTGTACGCGTGAAATTCTGAAGTTTTTGACCATGTTTTGGCAAGTGGCTTTTGTACGAAAAATCGACTAGGATTTTCGATCATTTTTGGCACCGTGGCTGAAAATCGACCACGTTTTGGCACCGTGGCTCAAAATCTGGCTAAGTTTTTTGATCACGTTTTTGGCACCGTGGCTGAAAATCCGACCACGTTTTTGTGCGGCTAAAAAATCTGGCTAAGTTTTCGATCATGTTTTTGGCCTTGCCGTGGCTGAAATTCGACCACGTTTTGTACCCGTGGCTGAAAAGTTTTCGACCGTTTTTTGTACAGGTGGCTCAAAATCGTGGCTAAGTTTTTCTGACCATGTTTTTGGCTAAGTGGCTGAAATAACCACGTTTTGTGGCACCTTGGCTCAAAAATCTGGCTAAGTTTTTACGATCACGTTTTTGGTACCCAGTGGCTTTGAAAATTCGACCACGTTTTTCATGCCGTGGCTAAAAAATCTGGCTAAGTTTTTACGATCACGTTTTTTGGCACCGTGGCTCAAAATCTGGCTAAGTTTCGACCCGTTTTTGGCAGTGGCTGAAAATCTGACCACGTTTGGCGCGGCTAAAATCTGGCTAAGTTTTCTGATCCGTTTTTTGGCGGTGGCTGAAATTCGACCACGTTTTTGGCAGCGCGGCTCAAAATCTGGTAAGTTTACGTCGCGTTTTTTGGCGGTAAATTTGAAATCACGGCCAGCGTTTGGCGGGCTCAAAATCTAGCTAAGTTTTTTACGATCGCGTTTTTTGGCACCGTGGTTGAAAATCGACCACGTTTTGGCACCATGGCTCAAATTCTAGCCAAGTTTTTGGCCCGTGGCTCAATTTGTGGCTAAGTTTTCTGATCACGTTTTTGTCACCGTTTCTCAAATTCCTATAACGTTTTTGGCTCGTGACTCATTTTTTTGGCTAAGTTTGTTACCATGCTACATTTTTGGCACCATGGCTTAAAATTTTTGCTCCAATTGAGTACCTTTGTAGCCTCGATTGGCGGAATGGAAAGAAAATGATGAAAATTTAGGAATGGTTGGGAGGGGCGAATCAAAGCGACAAGGGCTGAATCTCGGTGGATCGTGGCGGCAAGGCCACTCGCCACCACAATACCCCGTCGGCGTATTTAAGTGTCTGCAAAAGTTCAACTCGTCGTTCGATGGGAATTGCGCTTCATGGCGTCTTACAAGGCTAATCTGCCTTGCAAGGTTCCTGGCGACACGCGTGCCTCAGGGGGGCCTAAACCCCTCTTGCTGGTTGGCAAGCGAGCGGCCAGGCGCCGCTTCTAGCCCCGATTCTGACTTAGAGCGTTGATCATAATCCAGCGCCGCGGTAACCCATCTGCGGCTTTTCAACAGCGCGATGACCAGTGTCGCAATCAAGCCGGTTCCTCGTACTAGGTTGAATTACTATTGCGTGCTTGTCATCGGTAGAATTAAAACTAACTTTGTCTGCGGCAGTCTAAGCCCGACTCACGTTCCTGTTGGTGGGTGAACAATCCAACACTTGGTGAATTAGCTTCCGCAATGATAGGAAGAAGCGGGCATCGAAGGATCAAAAACAGCGTCGTATGAGCGGCTTGGCACCCCGAGCCGATTATCCACATGGTAACTTTTAAACACCTCACAGGTTCCAAATCAGAAGTCTAAAAGATCGATAGGCCACGCTTTCACGGTTCGTATTGTGCTTGGAAATCGAGAATCAAGCGAGCTTTTACCCTTTTTGTTCCATGAATTTACATTCCGTTGAGCTAAATCTTAGGACACCTGCGTTATCTTTTAACAGATGTGCATGACCAAAACTTTGACAATGTCTTCATGGGATCGGCCAGTAGAAAACCTTGGGTCCAAAAAGAGGGGCGCCAGCCTCAGGTTCACGGAATAAGTAAAATAACGTTAAAAAGTAGTGGTATTTCACTTTCATTTTCGGCTCCATCCTACACCTCTCCAGTCATTTCTGAGGTGGGACTAAGTCGAGCTTCAATGGGGTCTTCTTTCCCGGCCCGATTATGAAGCGGTTCCCTTAGGCGTGGTTTATTTGGATGTAAGAGCAGGGGCCGGTGGAATCTCGTTAATCCATTCATCTTGGTCACTAATTAGATGACGAGGCATTTGGCTACCTTAAGAGTCATAGTTACTCCGTAGTTTACCGCGGCGCTTGGTTGAATTTCTTCCTTTGACATTGAGCCTTTGGGCGAGAAATCACATTGCGTCAACATCCGCATGGACCATCGCAATGCTTTGTTTTAATTAAACGGTCAGTTCCCCACTTGTCGTACCAATTCTGAGTCGACTGTTCGGCCTTGGAAGAACTTAGAAGGGCAGTTTCCCAATCCGTCCCCCGGCCAGAAGCACTTGCTTGACGACAGCTCTGCCATGAGGCCTTCAACAGTCCGCAAACAGCCAGAAGCAGGTTGGGAGGCCCAGGACCAAGTACCCGGCCCTCGAGGCAATCCTTTTCCCGAGATTCTGGATCCATTTACTTGAAACTTCACCCTTACCATTCCATCGACCGGTACATTTCACCTTGGAACTGATGCGGTTATGAAATGCGACCCGGGCGTGGGAGGCACTTCCCTCCCGATTTTCAAGGCGCCAGGAAGCCTTGGCCGGACACCACCGCCTTGACGTGCGGTGCTCTTCGGCCATGGACCACCTCCCGACTGGCCGTTTCGAGTGGGCGGTACATTAAGCAGAGAAAGATAACTCTTTTCGGGGCCCCGTAGCGTCTCCGGACTCCTGCGTTGCCATCGGTAGCCACGTCCGGTTCGGGGAATTTAACTTGCGATTCCCTTTCGGTATGCAGCTATGGCTATGTTGAACGAGAACTTGCGTCCGCCCAGGATCGACTAACCCATGTGCGAGTGCAGTTCACATGGAACCTTTCCCCTGCCCGGCCTTCAAAGTCTCATTTGAATATTTCTTTACTACCACACGAATCTCTGCTTGTAGGCAGTACTCGCTTAGGGCTCACGCCACTGAGTTTTGCGGCCGGCCAGCCCAGCGCCCTCACTCATCGGGGCACGGTCCTTTGCCAGGCAGTAGAATATGGAGTCGCGCTTTAGCGCCAAATCCATTTTCCCGGGGCTAGTTGATTCAGCAGGTGAGTTGTTACACACTCCCTCCAGCGGATTTCGACTTCCATGACCAGATCCTGTTTGTCTTGTCGACCAACACCCTTTGTGGGAGGTCTAGGTTAGCCTTGATTGAGCCGTAACCCGACTTAGGTTCATCCCGCATCGCCGATTACGCTTACCAAAAAAATGGCCCACTTGGAGCTCTCGATTCAGTGGCGGCTCAACAAAGCAACCACGCGTCCTACTATTTAAAGTTTGAGAATAGGTCGAGGCGTTCGCTCGATGCCTCTAATCATTGGCTTTACCCGATAGAACTTCGCCCTGAACTCGGCTATCTGAGAAACCGGAGGGAACCAGCTACTAGGCAGTTCGATTAGTCTTTCGCCCTATACGCAAGTCGAGACGAGCGATTTGCACGTCGATATCATTGCGAGCCTCCACGAAGTTTCCTCGGCCGCCCGCTTCGAGGCATAGTTCACCATCTTTCGGGTCGAGCAGGTATGCTCTCCTCGAACCGCTTCACGGAAGATCGAGGGTCGGTCGGTGGTGCTTGCCACGAGATAAAGTTCCACTGATCAGCTTCCTTGCGCCTTACGGGTTTTACTGCGAGTTGACTTCTTTGCATGTCGAGACTCCTTGGTCAGTGTTTCAAGGCAGGTAGGATGGGAGCCCATTGGTAGGCAGCCCAGCGGAGTGTAGGTACTTGTACGAGGGCCGGCTGTGTGACTGCCATCCCATGATCGTGATGATGGCCCATTCCATGAGCATTTCGTGACCGGGATTGGGCCATAATCCTGATCAGCGTCGGTCAATGTCAGTCGATCGGCGGGCCAAACTCATAGTTCCACATCAAGCCAGGAGGACACGTCCTTAGGCCCAGTAAGCTTCCCTCAAATCGATTTCAACCTTATTTGACTCTCTTTTCAAAGTCCTTTTCATCTTTCCTACGCGGTACTTATTCGCTATCGATTCTCACTTGATGTTGTTAGCCTTAGACGGAATTCTGCTTAGATTAGAGTTGCATTCCCAAACAACTTGGAGCTACATGACAGGCGCCTCGTGGTGCGGCCGAGTCCCTAGAACCTGACAGGGGCTCTCTCACCTCTGGCGCCCACTTCCCGGGGGACTTGGGCGTCATTGAGGGCGCTTCTCCCGGACTACAATTCGGGCCAAATTTTTCATGATGGGCTCTTCCGGTTACTCGCCCAGTTACTAGGGGAATCCTTGTTAGTTTCTTTTTCTCAGCTTATTGATATGCTTAAACTCGTGAGTAGCCCTTTGACACGAGGAATGTCTCATTTAGGGAAGCGTCACGGCAGGCCGTGTAGGGTCAAAGTCAGGCCTTGGGCGGGTCGGGCACGGTGGTCTCGAGCATCGCTCATCCATAATTTTGTCGCGGCAGGCTCGGCCGCGGACTCGATTTTCGACCAGCCAGGCGATGCTCGCGGGAGGTCGGCAGCATCCGCCCTGCGCGCCGCGTGAGGCGTTTGCTTTTGGGGAGTAGCGATGTGACACCCGGTGTGCCCTCGGCCTAATGGCCGGGCGCAACTGCGTTCAAAGGCTTCGATGGTTCACGAGTTACGCGGCAATTCACGCCCAGAAATGTCGCGTTCGCTCACGTTCTTAAATCGATGCAAAGGCGAGATATCGCGTTCTTAGGGAGTCATTTTGTTTTTGTATGTTGTGTGTGTCATTGGCAAGGTCCGTCCATGATTGCAGATCTCGGGACATGAAGATTATAACGGTTTCGGTTCCTTGGCGCCTGGCCAGGGGGTGTGTTTGCGCGAGGAAGGAGGTCGGTAGGCGACCCGCCTCACCGGCCTTCAATCGGGGAGGGCAGGGGTCGGTGTTCGAAGCAGCTCCCAAAGGCCAACCCGTCCGAACTTGTCACATGATGAAGCGAGGTTCGCCGGTCGAACTTGTTGTGAAACGGCAACCAATGATCCTTCAGCGGAGTTCACTACGAAACATTACGACTTCTCCTTCCCTCTAAATGATAAAGGTTGGTGGACTTCTCCTAGACATCGCGGGCGGCCAGTTGCATACGTCATACTTAATCCAGAACCTTCATCGGACCATTCAATCGGTAGGAGCGACGGGCGGTGTGTACAAAGAAGCGGGGGCGTAGTCAGCGCGAGCTGGTGACTCGCGCTACCCAAAGATTCCTCGTTGAAGACCAATGATTGCAATGATCCCCATCCCATCCGATGAAATTTCAAAGATTACGGGGCTGTCGTGGGCTAGGCTGTTGAATACATCAGTGGCGCGTGCGGCCCGGAACATCTAAAGGGCATCGGACATTATTGCCTCCGAACTTCAGGTGGCTTTAGCGGCATGGTCCTCTAAGAAGGGCGGGTGGAGGTTACCTCCACATAGGCTATTTAGCGGTGAGGTCTCGTTCGTTAACGGATTAACCCGGACAAATCGCTCACCAACCCAGGAACGGCCATGCACCACCACCCGTAGAATCAAGAAGAGCTCTCCAGTCACCATCGATCCTTACTATGTACGGACTGGTAAGTTTCCACGTGTTGAGTCAAATTAAGCCCAGCCGGGCTCAACTCACAGTGGTGCCCTTAGTCGATTCCTTTAAGTTTCAGCCTTGCGACCATACTCCCCAGGAACCCAAAGACTTTGATTTCTCATAAGGTGCCAGCAGTCCTAAGCAACATCGTGATCCACTGGCAGTCGGCTTGCTCGTTTATGGTTGAGACTAGGGCAGGTATCGATGCGTCTTGAGCCCACGACTTCGTTCTTGATTAATGAAAACATCCTTGGCAAATGCTTTTCGCAGTTGTTCGTCTTTCATAAATCCAGAATTTCACCTCGACTATGAAATCACGAATGCCCCGTCACATTAATCATTACTCTAGATCCAGAAGGCCTTGACCGCAATAGGATCGAGGAATCACATGGTGTTATCGATACTAATGTATCCAGGCGTAGAAGCACTTTGAGCACTCTAATTTCTTCAAAGTAACAGCAGGAGAGCACGACCCGGCTTGATTAAGGCAGGCCTTGCTCCTTCGGCGAAGGGCAATGGCCGTGCACGCGAAGGCGGGCCGTCGGCCAACCGAGTCCAACTCTGAGCTTTTTAAGCGCAACAACAGAAATATAGCTATTGGATTTGGAATTAAAAGCGTTGCTGGCACCGGACTTTTTGCCACTCGATGGATCCTCGTTAAAGGATTTTAGATTGTACTCATTCCAATTGCGGACTCAATGAGCAGGTATTGTTATTTGTGTCACTACCTCCCCGAATTAATGGATTGGGTAATTTGCATTCTTCCTTGTGGATGTGGTAACCGTTTCTCGAGGCTCCCTGCCAGGAATCAGACCCTAATTCTCAGTCACCGTCACCGCCATGGTAGGCCCTCCTACCATCGAGTTGATAGGGCAGAAATTTGAATGATGCGTCGCCCTGAAACCGTGCGTCAAACAGTTATCATGAATCATCGAAAGCAACAGGCAGAGCCTGCGTCGACCTTTATCTAATAAATGCATCCGCTTCGAAGTAGAGGTTTGTTGCACGTATTAGCTCTAAATTACTACGGTTATCAGGTAGTAGATACCATCAAACAAACATAACTGATTTAATGAGCCATTCGCAGTTTCACGGTCTCGAATTAGTTCATGCCCACACATGCATGGCTTAATCTTTGTGAGACAAAGCATATGACTCTTGGCGGGATCAACCAGGTAGCGATTCGTTAATGACTCTGCGTGGCGTTGGTGCTGCAGCGAGATGAGTCGACAGGACCTTGGCAGGCAGAGTGTCATTCAAGACAGCAGGATTTTGAGGCAGCGGGGCACCGGGACCCGCGTTAAGCCGCGTGCCGCATCGAAAGAATAGTCTGGGTGCGTGCGGCACGTGGGCGACAAGCCTGGCGTGGACGTGCGGAGACTTCAAGATCAGGCTCACAGAAGAGACCTGCGAGAGCGTGTGCTTTATGCGATTCAAAGCCCTCTTAGTTTTTGGTAGGTAAGCCCGACGAGGAGGCAGAGCCAGTGCGCCCAGCGCCATAGGCGAAGGTGGCGGTTGATGATGACGAGGATGCATGTCGTGATTCGGTGCACAAGCCGCGGGCCCATGAAGCATCCGGCCTTGACTCACACGCCACATTTGCCATAACCCGACACCACTTAGAGCGAACCACACCTTGCAATCTTGAGAGGCATGCAAGCATATGGAAGCTTGTCGGGTGGCGCCAAGCTTTAATAAAAGCTAGGCATGCATATAGGAGACCCGCCACTAAACAAGAGCGATGGTGGTGCCCACCTAGTCGCCTCTTCCACAAAATAAAACCAAAGGGACCGGGCGAGGGCTTGCTGGGAAGAAGAGGCACACCGTACCCGTTTTGCTTTGACAACGAACGGTGCCGTGTGGGAGGAGGCAGCGTTTCATTGATGTGATAAAGAAACGATTCCATGAAGGAGGAGGCAATGTTACATTGTTGGTCGTTGGTCGAGAAAAAAAAACACTCGCACCCAGGAGCATAAGAGGATGGGGAGGTTTGGGAGAAAAAACACTTTCGTGTCAGTGCGCACGAGGGGATGGGATGGTGGATGAGGAGAAAGACACTGGCGGTCTGCAGAAACACGCGACCCAACCCAGTGGCCCAGATTTTTAGGAGGGAGGAGGATGGGATGATCAAACGGCCGTGGTTTAACCAGAAACGTGATACGTAAAGCAAAGAGTTTGGCCGGTATAAGTGTAATCGAAGCAGGAAGGGACAACTAAAAAGCTGAAGGGACCATGGATCGCTGAGGAGATCACCTGAGGCCCCTTGAGCATTAGTGGTGTTAGACCAAGACCAACCGGGTGGTTTTCTAGTGTGGTGTGTATGTATGAGACGGCGTGCGGTGCCAGCCGGCGTTGCGTTGTTGGTCGATTAATTGGCACCACCAATAGATTGCTATCGCCGGAATGAGTAGAACACCAGCAGCCCAGGGCATGTCGGGGATGGGGGGTGTATCATGACTGACAGTTGTGGCCGCCGGCGCTCGAATCAGGCGACAAGTTTGAGAATTCTCATGAGGCGAGAATCACCCGGGAAAGCATTGCCCAAGCATCAGCGGTGCTAGACTAAGCCACGCCAACGCCCTGAAACCAATTTCGAGGGGATGCGCGTCGGTAGTATTCGGCCAAGATTTGCGTGGATGATCAGGAGTGTCACACCATGGGAAAATAACCACAACAAAGCATGGGAAGGCTTGTGTGGCGTGGGAGAAGTCCATGGAGTCCTACCAACCAGTGGGCGTGGTTTGAGCAGACCCCCATAATAGGATATTATCAAAAAGCCAAAAATTGTCAAGTAGATACCTTTTTTTGGCAGACATAAGTCAAAAATCGGACCTAGAGGTCGAATTTTGGTGAGATACAGGATTTCCTAGAATAATCATATCTCTTCGTCCACCAAAGTTATAAATTTTTTTGACGAGGGATAATTTTTAAAAAAATTTTAAAAGTGGCTAAATACATAAAATCGGAAAAATGGAAAATGGTACCTAGAGATCGAATTTTGGCGTAGTTTTTTGCGGGAACTCACACAATAATATAACCAATGTGTCCTGAAATTCAAAGCCATTGGATAAAGGGATTGATTTTTAATGATTTTTTACCAAAAGCAGTAGCAGCAAAAAAATCCGGGAAAAATGGAATCTATTTTTTTTTAGTACAGGTAAATTGGGCGCAGAAGTCAGCTTTTGGTGAGATTTTTGCAGTATTTCACCAGAGTAATCATATATGTTAGATGCCAAGTTAGAAATTTTTTTTGACGGGAATAATTTTAAAATTTTTTTTAAAGTGGCTAAAATACAGAAAATCGGGAAAATGGAAAGAGAAATGATACCCTCTGAGATCAATTTTGGCGTCGTTTTTGCAGAGGAAACTCACAGAATAATATAATAATCACGTCCACCAAATTGAAAGCCACTGGATAAGAGATTGATTTTTAATGGTTACCCCAGCAAAAGCGAACCTTAATCAGGAAAGTGGAGGATGAAGTGCGTTGTCTAAACCTTCCCACGATGTCATTGAAATTTAGGAAGTAATTTGACATGAGCGATTGTGCTAAGTTTTTCTGGCCAATGGCTAAGTTTTAGCACGATGCAGTTTCTGACCACGTTTTAGCCGAGTGGCTAAGTTTTTGGCAGGTGTCCTGGTGCGGTCACGATTTTGGCACCATGGCTGAAAATCTTGACCCGTTTTTGGCACTGGTGAAATCCGACCCGTTTTGGCCTTGGTGACTCAAATTCTGGCTAAGTTCTGACCACGTTTTTGTGACATGCATGTGAAATTAAAGACCGTAGCCCTAGTGGCGCCAGTGCTGGCTAAGTTTACGATCACGTTTTTGGCACAGTGGCTAAAATCGACCACGTTTTGTGACCAGTGGCTCAAATCATGGCTAAGTTCTGACCACGTTTTTGCAGTGGCTGAAATTCGACCACGTTTGTGCCGTGAGCTCAATTTCGGCTAAGTTCTCGATCACGTTTTTTGGCATCGTGGCTAAAATCGACCACGTTTTGGCATCTGACTCAAGTCGGCTAAGTTTCGACCACGTTTTGGCAAGTCGCTGAAATCGTGGCTAAGTTTCGACCAGCGTTTTTGGCATCGTGGCTGAAGTCGAACCACGTTTTGGCCCAGTGGCTCGAATTCTAGCTAAGTTTCGACCCATTTTTTGACGCAGTGGCTAAAAATCGACCACGTTTACGACCCACGTTTTTGTACTTGAGTGGCTCAAATTCGACCACGTTAAACTGCAGGTGGCAAAGTCACGGCTAAGTTTTTATCACGTTTTTGGCAGAGTGGCTAAAATCGGACACGTTTTCACCGTATGGCTCAATTTTGGCTAAGTTTACGATCACGTTTTTTGGCGTCGTGGCTAAAATCGACCACGTTTTGGCAAGTGACTTCCAGTGCAGCTAAGTTTCGACCACGTTTTGGCAAGTGGCTGAAATCGTGGCTAAGTTTCTTACCATGTTTTTGGCACGTGGCTGAAATTCTAACCACGTTTGTGCAGTGGCTCAAGTTAAAATTTAAGTTTACGATCACGTTTTGGTATCGTGGCTAAAATCTGACCACGTTTTGGCACTTGGTGGCTCAATTAACTAAGATTTCTAACCACGTTTTGTATAGTGGCTGAAATCATATTTAAGTTTAACCACATTTTTGGCATATGGCTTAAATTCGACCGCGTTTTGGCGCAAATGGCTCAAATTCTGCTAAGTTCCCGATCACGTTTTTGGCCTTGCGTGGCTCGAATTCGACCACGTTTTGGCACCGTCGCTCAATTGCGGCTAAGTTTCTGATCCGTTTTTGTGCAGGTGGCTAAAATCGACCACGTTTTGTGCAGCTGGTCCCAAATCGCTAAGTTCGAATGCGTTTTTGTGGCTAAAATCGACCATGTTTTGGCGCCATGGCTAAAAATCTTAATGAAGTTTTTGGCAGGTAGCTCTGATTTGTAGCTAATTTCGATCCGTTTTGTCACGTTTCTCAAATTCTTATAGCGTTTTTTGGCCGTGACTCGGTTTTGGCTATGTTTGTTATCATGCTACATTTTGGCACCATGACTTAAAATTTTGCACTGAATTTTTACCTTTAGCCTCGTGTGGGAATGGAAGAAAATGATGAAAATTTAGGAATGGTTGGGAGGGGCGAATCAAGCGACAAAGGGTTGAATCTCGATGGATAAGCGGCCCGCAAACCTGATACCCCGTCGGCGTATTTAGAATCCTGCGAAAGGATTCAACTCATCGTTCGATGGGAATTGCGCTTCATGGCGTCTCACAAGGCTAATGCGCGCTAGGTTCTGGCAACCTTGCGCGTGCCTGCAGGGGGGCCTAAACCCCCTACTTGCTCGACAAGCAAGCAGCCAGGCGCCTGTCGTCGCTTCTAGCCGGATTGACTTAGGCGTTGATCATAATCAGCGCCGCGGTAACCCGGCGCCCGCGGCGCTTTTCAACCAAAGCGCGATGACCAATTTAATGCGAATCAACGGTTCCTCGTACTAGGTTTGAATTACTTATTGCGACCTTTGTCATCAGTAGGGTAAAACTAACTGTCTCACGATGATAAAACCCGACTCACGTTCCTGACCAATTTGGGTGAACAATCCAACATGGTGAATTCTGCTTCTAATGATAGGAAGAGCCGACGCCGAGAAGGATCAAAAAGCAAGCGTCGCTATGAGCGGCTTGGCTGCCCAAAGGCGGTTATCCTGTGGTAACTTTAACACCTCACAGGTTCAAATTCCGAAGTGGAAGGGTCGATAAACCCGCTTTCACGGTTAAAATGCTGGAAATCAAGAATCAAACGAGCTTTACCCTTTTGTTCCACCACGAGATTTCTGTTTGCCGTTGAGCTCATCTTAGGACACACAGTTATCTTTTTAACAGATGTGCCGCCCCAAACTCCTCACGACAATGTCTTCTTGGGATTTGGCAAGAAGCCAACCTTAGGTCGAAAGAGAGAGCGGCGCCCAGCCTCCGTTCACGGAATAGAAGTAAAATAACGTTAAAAGTAGTGGTATTTCACTTTTCTTTTTCGGCTCCACTTATCCTACACCTCTCAAGTCATTTCACAAAAGTCGGACTAGAGTGGCTTCGACAAGGGTCTTCTTTCCCACGCTGATTACGCGAAGCCCGTTCCACTTGTTGTAGTTTCCCATTGGATAGTAGAGACGAGGGGCCAATTAGAATCTCGTTAATCCATTCATGCGCGTCACTAATTAGATAGCGAAGACATTTAGCTACATAAGAGAGTCATGATTACTCCTTACGTTTACAGCGCTTGGTTGAATTCTTCGCTGACATTGAGCAGGTAGAAATCACGTGCGTCAGCGTCAGCATGGACCATCGCGATGCTTTGTTTTTAGTCAGCGATTCGGATTCCCTTGTCAGGTACCAGTGCAGTCATTCGGCAGGGAAGAAGGCCACGAAGGGCCGTTCCAATCAGATCCCCCCGGCCGTGCTGACGACCGGCTACCGCCCGAGAACAGCTCGAGCAGTCAGCTGAAGTATTGAAGCGGGTTCGGACCCGGACCCAGATGCCCGGCCACTCAGAGCCAATCCTTTTTCAGGAGTTCTGGATCATTCTGCCCGACTTCCCTTGCCTCGTTGTTCCATCGACCCGGCTGTTCACCTTGGAGACTGATGCGGTTATAGATGCGACCCGAGGCGTGGGAGGCACTCGGTCCTCCGGATTTTCAAGGGAGCAGGCTGCCGGACACGCAGCGGCGTGCGGTGCTCTTCAGCCATTGGACCACTACTCAGTGGCCGTTTCGAGTGGGCGGTGTTAAGCAGAAAAAGATAACTCTTTCAGGGGCCCCGCAGGCGTCTCGGGACTCCTAGCGTTGCCATCAGCGCCCAGCGTCGGTTCGAGGGAATTTTAACGATTCCGCTTTTCGATTGTGCTGGCTGCATAGCGACTATCGAACAGAGCTTCCCGAGTCCCTTAGGATCGACTAACCCATGTGCAAGTGCGTTCACTGGAACCTTTCCCCTCTTGGCCTTGAAGTTCTCGTTTGAATATTTGCTACTACCTGAAGATGCTGCAAAGCAGCCCAGCTCATGGGGCTCACGCCTACAGGTTTTCTGTGCCAAGCGCGCCTCACTCTCATCGGGGCTGGTCCTTGCCCCGACGAGGGTATAGGTCGCAGCTTTAGCGCCATCCATTTTTCGGGGCTGGTGAAGTTCGGCGGGTAGAGTTGTTACACACTCCTTGGCGGATTTAGAGCACTTCCCATGACCACCGTCCTGTATGTTGGATTAACACCCTTTAGTAGGGTCTAGGTTAAGCCAGCGGTTAGACGCGCCCGACTTCCGGTTCATCATCGCCCAGTTACGCCTTGCAAAATGGCCCACTTGGAGCTCTCGATTAGTGGCGCGGCTCAAGCGAGCAGCCGCAGCCGTCCTACTATTTAAGTTTGAGGCAGAGTCGAGGCGTTGCGCCCCGATGCCTCTAATCATTGCTGCAGATAGAACTCGCCGCAGACTCCGGCTATCTGAGGGAAACGGAGGAACCCGGCTACTAGGCAGGTTCGATTAGTCTTCGCCCCCAAGTCGGACGAGCGATTTTTACGTCAGTGCTCATTGCGGGCCTCCACGAGTTTCCTCACGGCACACTTGCCTTCAGCATAGTTCACCATCTTTCGGGTCCCGACAGGTATGCTCTCTCGAACCCTTCCGGAAGATCGGTTAGTCGGTGGTCTTGCCCGCTGCATCAAAGTTCCAAAGCTTGATCAGCTTCCCACGCTTTCGCCTTGCGGGTTTACTTTCGCAGATTGACTCGCACATGTCGAACTCCTTGGTGGTGTTTCAAGGCGGAAGTAGAATAGAGGAAGCCGTTGGCGGGGCAGCAGCAGTGCTTAGGCCTGTAGGGGCGAGCGCGCCATCCTGATCGTGATGATGACTCATGAGCATTCGACAGCGAGTTGGGCCACCATCACCAAATCCGCGTCGGTCAATGTCCCGAGTCGATCGTGAATGGCTTTCGCCGTTCCACATCAGAGGCCAAGGGACACGTCGTAGGCCACATTAGCTTCACTCACAGGCAATTTCAAGCCTTGTTGACTCTCTTTTCCAAAGTCCTTTTCATCTTTCCCTCGCGGTACTTCGCTGTCGGTCTCTACCGCCGAATATTTAGCCTTGGGATGAATTTACCGCCCGGTTGGGGCTGCATTCCCAAACAAACCCGACTACGTAAACGGTAGCCTGGAAATCTTGACGGAGTCCGAGACACGAGCAGACTCTCACCTGCAGCCCCGCGGGGGACTTAGGGCCGATCGCCCGAGGGCAGCTTCTCAGGACTTCTGATTCGGACCTCTAGAGGCGGCCAGATTTTCATAGTGGGCTCTTCACGGTTTGCTCGCCCAGATTACTAGAGGGAATCCTTGTTAGTTTCTTTTCCTCAGCTTATTGATATGCTTAAACTCAGTGGGTAGCCACTTTGACACAGTCTCATTGGGGCGTGCTGTGGGCAGCGTGTAGAGATTGAAGTCAGGCCTGGAGTCGAGCACGGCCCGAGTCTCGAGCATCGCTCATCCACCATTTTGTCGCGGCAGGCTCGGTAGCGGACTCGATTTTCGACCGGCCACGAGGCGATGCTCGCGGGAGGTCGACATCAGCCTGCTGCGCCGTGGCGTTGCTTTTTGGGGTAACGATGTGACACCCGAGGCGGGCGTGCCACCGGCTAATGGCCGGGCGCAACTTTGCGTTCAAAGACTCGATGGTTCCACGGGGATTCTGCAATTCCCGCCCAAGTATCGCATTTCGCTCGTTCTTCATCGATGCAAAAGCGGGATATCCAGATTCTTGAGAATCATTTTGTTTTGTATGTTGTAATGCATTGGCAAGGTTCGTCCGCGAGTTCTTGATCTCAGAGACAGAAGATTACTGCGGTTCGAGTTCCTTGGCGCCTGCCAAGCCAGGGGTTTAATGTTTAAGCGAAGAAGGGGAGGTCTTGGAGGCGTACCTGCCTCTCGCCCGGCTCGGTCGGGGAGGGCGGGGTCGGTGTTCGAGACCAGCGCCCCAAGGCCAGCCCGTCGAGACTGTGATGAGCGTGTTCGCCGGTCGAACTTGTTGTGAGAACGCGACAATGATCCTTCCGCAGGTTCACCTCACGAGCAATCGACTTCTCCTTCCTCTCAAATGATAAGGTTCAGTGGACTTCTCCACAACGTCGGCGAACAGCGGACCGCCACTTGTCAGCAGCAATCCAGAACACTTCATCGGACCATTCAATCGGTAGGAGCGGCCGGGCGGTGTGTACAAAGGCAGGGGCGTAGTCAGGGGAAATGGTGACTCGGCGCTTACTAAAGATTCCTCGTTGAAGACCAACAGATGCAATGATCTATCCCGTCACGATGAAATTTCAAAGATTACGGGCCTGTCGGCCAGGCTATAGACTCGTTGAATACATCGATTAGCAGCAGTCGCGACCCCGAACATCTAAGGGCATCACAGACCTGTTATGCCTCGAACCCCAGGTGGCCCTAGCGGCCATAGTCCCTCTAAGAAGCTGGCCGTGGAGGTTACCTCCACCATAGCTATTTAGCAGGCTGAGGTCTCGATTCGTTCGCGGAATTAACCAGACAAATCGCTCCGCTGCCAACTAAGAGCGGCCATGCACCACCACCCGTAGAATCAAAAAAGAGCTCTCGGTCTGTCAATCCTTACTATGTACGGACTGGTAAGTTTCCCGTGTTGAGTCAAATTAAGCCGCAGGCTCCCTCCTAATTGGTGCCCTTGTCAATTCCTTTAAGTTTCAGCCTTGCGACCATACTCCCCGGAACCCAAAGACTTTGATTTCTCATAAGGTGCCAGCAGGTCTAAAAAGCAACATCCATGATCCACAGTCGGCATCGTTTATGGTTGAGACTAGGACGGTATCTGATCGTCTTGAGCCCCTGACTTCGTTCTTGATTAATAGAAAACATCCTTGTGCGAATGCTTTTGCGGTTGTTAGTCTTTCATAAATCCAAGAATTTCACCTCGACTATGAAATCTGAATGCCGTTCCCACTGTTAATCATTACTCAGATCCAGAAGGCCAACACAATAGGATCAGAATCTGGTGTTATCCCGTACTAATGTATCAAGGCGTGGGCTTTGAGCAACTCTAATTTCTTCAAAATATGTAACAGCAGGAGGCACGACCCGGCCAGTTAAGGCGGGGCGCATCAGCCGGCGAAAAGGACAAACTGACGGTGCACACCAGAGAGGCGGACCCGTCGACCCACCAAGGTCGACTCACAGGCTTTTTAAGCTACAGCAAATATCTGTTATTGGATTTTGGAATTCACAGCGACTGCGGCACCGGACTTGCCCTCAATGGATCCTCGTTAAAAGGATTTAGATTGTACTCATTCAATTACGGACTCCCGGAGCCGGTATTGTTATTTTATTGTCACTACCTCCCGTGTCAGGATTAGGGTAATTCTTGGCGCTTTCTGCCTTCATGGATGTGGTAACCCGTTTCTCAGGCTCCTCTCAGAATCGAACCTAATTCTCAGATCACCGTCACCGCCATGGTGACTGACTATCCTACCATCGAAAGTTGATAAGGCAGAAATTTGAATGATCGTCGCCCGGCACAAGGCCGTGCTGTCCAAACGGTTATCATGAATCATCAACAGAGCCGAGCTGCGTCGACCTTTATCTAATAAATGCATCCGCTTCCGGAAGTCGGGGTTTGTTGCGTATTAGCTCTAGAATTACTACGGTTGTCAGGAGTAGTAGATACCATCGAACAAACTATAAGCGATTTAATGAGCCATTCGCGGTTTCGCGATGCAGATTGGTTAAATACTTACATGCATGGCTTAATCTTTGAGACAAGCATATGACTCTTTGGCGGGATCGACCAGAGTAGCGTTAGTTAATGACTACGCGTGGCGTTGGTCTTTGGCGGCAGATGAGTCGGCGGGATCTTGGCGAAAAGCGGAGGTGTCGTTCAAAGACCAAAGATTTTGAGGAAGCGGCGGGCGCGGGACCCGCGTCGCGCGCACCGCGTCGAAAAGAATAGTCTCGTGCAGTCGCAGCGTAAGTGACCAACTTTTTGGCGTGGGCCGCGTCTTGGGGCGCAGATCCCAAACTCCCAGAAGAGGGCCTGCGAGGCGTGTGCTATGCAATTCAAACCCATCTGTTTTGGTAGGTAAACAACACAAGGCAAATGCCATACGCCCAGCGCCGTAGGCGAAAGGTGTGCATTGATGATAGCGAGATGCATATCGGCTACTGGGGTGCCCAACGCCGCGAGCGCAACAACAAAGCACGTTTCCACGGCCATAGCCCGCGTTTGCCATAACCCAACACCCCGGAGAAACCACGCTTTGCAATGCAGAAGCATGCAAAAGCATATAAACTTCGGGTGAGCGCAACTGCATCGCTAGGCATGCATGTAGGAGACCCATACTAGAAGCGGTGGTGGTGCCCTGGTCGTCCTCTCCAGAAAAATAAAACCAAAGGGGCCAGAAGGAGAGACGCTAGGAGCAAGGCACGTCATGCCCGTTTTGCTTTTGGCGAGCGGTGCCATGGGAGGAGGCGGTTTCATTGTTCCCCGCGACAAGCGATTCCATGAAGGAGGAAGCGTTACATTGTTGGTGTTGGTCGGGGAGAAAAAAAACACTCGCGTCGAGCATAAAGGATGGGGTGCTTTCTTTGGGAAAAACCACTTTCGTGTCAGTGCGAGGATGGGATGGTGGATGAGAGAAAAGACAACGGTCATAGAGCAACGAGCCCGACCCGACTGGCTTAGATTTTTTAGGAGGGAGGGAGGATGGGATGATGCCGACCAGGCTGGTTTAGCGAGGCCAGCGGCCCACATAAAGCAAATGCGGCCCCGAGAGTGTAAGTGTAATCCAGAAAAAGCAGGGACAACTAAAAACTGAAGGGACCGTGGATCACACGGAGGCGCTGCCCGAGCATTAGTGGTGTTAGACCAAAGGCCGGCAGGGTGGTTTTTAGTGTGGTGTGTATGTATGAGGCCGTGCGTGCCACGAAGCTTAGCGTTGCGTTGTTGGTGAGGTGGTGCTTCACCAATAGGTGCTTCCATCGGGAAATGGAGTAGAGCATTGTAGGAGCATGTCGGGGATGGGGTGTATCCGCCCGACCCCGAAGGTTTGACATGACATGACCTCGAACAAAGGGCAACAGGTTTGAGAAATTCTCCCATGAGGCGAGAATCACCGGGGAAAAGCATTGCCCAAGCATCAGCGGTGCTTCAGACTAAGCCCTCATGACGCCCTGAAACCCACCAATTTCTGAGGGATGCACCAAAAATCGGTAGTGTTCGGCAAGATTTAACATGGATGATCAAGGAATTAATCACCCCGAAAACCACGGGAAAATAACCCTGACAAGCATGGGAAGGCTTGTGTGAGCGTGGGGGGAAGTCCATGGAAGTCCTGCACCAACCCTTTGTGGGCGTGGTTTGAGTGAGGAGCAGCCCCATAATGGGATATATCTGGCAAAAATTTAATGATGAATCTGGCTTTTTTGAGTAGACGTAAGTCCAAATTGGACCTAGAGGTCGAATTTTGGTGAATTTTAGGATTTCCTAGAATAATCATATCTCTTCGTCCACCAAGTTATAAATTTTTTGGGGAATAATTTTTAAATTTTTTTAAAGTGGCTAAAATACAGAAAATCGGAAAAAAATGGAAAATGGTACCTAGCGATCAATTTTGGAAGTCGTTTTTGCAGAAACTCACACAATAATATAACCAATGCATCCACCAAATTCAAAGCCATTGGATAAGGGATTGATTTTTTAATGATTTTTTAACCAAAACAGGCAAAAGCCTTAAAAATCGGAAAAATGGAGATACCTTTTTTTTTAGTACATAAGTCCAAAATTGGACCTAGAGGTCGACTTTTGGTGAGATTTTTTTGCAGTATTTCTAGAATAATCATATATATTCGTCCACCAAGTTAAAATTTTTTTGACAGGGAATAATTTTAAAATTTTTTTTAAAGTGGCTAAAATCAGAAAATCGGGAAAATGGAAAATGATACCTACAGATCGAATTTTGAAATGTCGTTTTTTTGCAGAAACTCACAGAATAATATAACCAATCGTCCACAAATTTAAAGCCACTGGATAAAAGATTGATTTTTAATGATTTTTTAACCAAAAGCAGGCAACACATGAAAAAATCAGGAAAAGTGGAGGATGAAGTCGTTTGTCACCAAACCTTCGATAATAGTCGTTTGGGGGTCAGAAAGTAATTTGGCACGTGAGCGATTGTGCTAAGTTTTTCTGGCCAATGGCTAAGTTTTTGCGCCCAATCTTAAGCGATTCGACGCGTTTTTATGCCGAGTGGCTAAGTTTTTGTACTTAGTGTCGAGTTAAGTCCGCGATTTTTGGCTCATGGCTGAAATCTTGACCACGTTTTGTGCCAAGTGGCTGAAATCCTGACCACATTTGGCAGTGACTCAAATTCTGGCTAAGTTTACGACCACGTTTGTGGCGAGTAGTGGTGAAATTCGACCCACGTTTTTGCCGCGAAGTGGCTCAAATTAAGCCTAAATTTAATCACGTTTTTGTGCAGGTGGCTAAAATCGACCACGTTTTGTACTAGTGGCTCAAATCACAGCTAAGTTTCTGACCACGTTTTTTTGGCCATGGGTGAAATTCTCACCACGTTTTGTACCAGTGGCTCGATTTACGGCCTGAAGTTTACGATCACGTTTTTTGGCATCGTTAACAAAAAATCCTGACCACGTTTTGGCATCGACTCAAATTCTGGCTAAGTTTCGACCCACGTTTGGCAGCGTCGCTGAAATCGTGGCTAAGTTTCTGACCACGTTTTGGCATGGTGGTCGAAGTGGCGTTTTTGTACCAGTGGCTCGGAATTCTAGCTAAGTTTCGACCGCGTTTTTTGGCCGCAGTGAAGTGAAAATCCTGACCACGTTTACGACCACGTTTTTTGTACCAGTAGCTCAAATTCTGACCACGTTCAGGCATGCGTGGCTAAAGTGCAGCTAAGTTTTTTATCGCGTTTTTGGCCTTGGTGGCTAAATCGGACCACGTTTGTGCAGTGGCTCAAATTTTAAGGCTAAAGTTTCGATCACGTTTTTGGCATCGTGGCTAAAATCCTGACCACGTTTGTGTTGGTGACTCAAATTCAGCTAAGTTTCTGACCACGTTTGTATAGGGCTGATAGATGGCTAAGTTTCTTACCATGTTTTTTTGGCTTGGCTGAAATTCTAACCATGCGTTTGGCCTTAGTGGCTCAAATTACAGCTAAGTTTACGATCACGCGTTTTTTGGTATGCGTGCTGGCTAAAATCGACCGCGTTTTTGGCCTTTAGTGGCTCCCGGAGTGCAGGCTAAGTTTCTAGCACGTTTTGGCGCAGGTGGGCTGAAATCATGGCTAAGATTTCGACCACATTTTTGGCACCATGGCTTAAATTCGACCACGTTTTGGCAGGTGGCTCTCCGAATTCTGGCTAGAGACTTACGATCGCGTTTTTGGCCTTTGAAACCAATTTATTGCCGCGTTTGTACCTTTAGTGGCAGCTCGAGTGCGGCTAAGTTTACGATCCGTTTTTTGGCACCGTAATTTAAAATCGACCGCGTTTGTACCGTTTGAAATTGCAGCTAAGTTCGACCACGTTTTTAGCCGCCATGACTAAAATCGACCATGTTTTGGCATGGCTAAAATCTTGACCAAGTTTTTGGCGTGGCTCAATTTGTGGCTAATTTTCCGATCACGTTTTTTGTCACGTTTCTCAAATTCTTATAACGTTTTTTGGCGTGACTGGTTTTGGCTATGTTTGTTATCATGCTACATTTTGGCACCATGACTTAAAATTTTGCCTGAATTTTTTACCTTTGCCTCGGTGACGGAATGGAAAGAAAATGATGAAAATTTAGGAATGGTTGGGAGGGCCGAATCAAAGCGACAAAGGGTTGAATACCGATTGGATCGTGGCGTGAGGCCAACTTTCTGCCCTCCTGATACCCCAGTATTTAAATTAAATGCGAAAGTTGACTCGTCGTTCGATGGGAAGTGCGCTTCATGGCGTCTCATGAGGCTAATCTGCCTTGCAAGGTTCCTGGCGGCACGTGCCTCAGGGGGCCTAAACCTGCTTCTGGTCGACTTAAGCGAGCGGCCAGCGCCGCGTCGCTTCTAGCCGGATTAAACTTAGGGCGTTCGGTCATAATCCAGCGCCGCGGTAGCTTGGCGCGGCACCGGCTTTTCAGCAAGCGCGATGACGATTGTCGCGAATCAGCGGTTCCTACCGTCTAGGTTGAATTACTATTGCGACATCGTCAGTGGGTAAAACTAACCTTTCTGTCGCCACGGCGGTCTAAACCCGGCTCCACGTTCCACATTGGTGGGTGAACAATCCAACACTTGTGGTCACGCTTCACAATGATGGAAGAAGCAGGCATCGAAGGATCAACAACGTCGCTATGAGCGCTTGGCTGCCCTGAGCGATTATCCTGGTAACACCGACACCTCTGAGCTTCAAATTCAGAAATCTAAAGGATCGATAGGCCCGCTTTTCCGGTTCGTGCATCTTTGGAAATCGAGAATCAAAGCGAGCTTTTACCCTTTTGTTCCGCGAGATTTACGTTCGTTGGGCTAAATTAGGACACACCGTTATCTTTTTAACGGATGTGCCGCCCAGTAAACTCCCGCTTTGACAATGTCTTCCTTGGGATCGAATGGCGAAACCCTTGGAGGTCCCAAAGAGGGGGCAGCCCAGCCTCCGTCCTGGAATAAGTAAATAACGTTAAAAGTAGTGGTATTTCACTTTTCTTTGTTTCCAGCTCAACTTTATCCTCTGGCTACCGAGTCATTTCACAAAGTCGGACTAGAGTCAAGCTCAGCAGGGTCTTCTTTCCACTGATTACATGCCTTAGTTCCTTAGGTGGTTTATTGGATAGTAGGCGGGGGCCGATGGGAATCTCGTTAATCCATTCATCTTGTCACTAATTAGATGGCCGAGGCATTGGCTACCTTAAAAGAGTCATAGATTACTCCGTAGTTGCAGCGCTTGGTTGAGATTTCTTCACTTTGACATTCGAGGCCTGGGCAGAAATCACATTGCGTCGACATCCATGGACCATCGCAATGCTTTGTTTTAATTAAACAGTCGGTTCCCCTTGTCGTTATCATTCTGGTCATTGTTCGGCCTTGGGAAAAGAGGCCAGAAGGGCTCATTCCCAATCGTCCCCCAAACCGTATGACGACCCCATTCTCGCCGTAGCGGGAAGCGGCTCGGAAGCAGTCCACCCGACAATAGAGCGGGTTGGGGCCCAGGACCCCGTGCCCGGCCCCGAGCCAATCCTTTTCAGGAGATTCTGGATCCATTTGCCGACTTCCTTGCCACATTGTTCCATCGACTAGATTTTATTCACCTTGGACACGATGCGGTTATGTCGTGCGACCCGTGGGAGCCTTCGGTCCTCCGGATTTTCAAGAGGCCGTAGAGGCGGACGCCACTTGGACGTCGGTGCTCTTTCGGTATTTGGACCCTACCTCCCGGTGAGCCGTTTTCGAGGTGGGCAGGCTGTTAAACAAAAAGATAACTCTTCCCGGGGCCCGCCGCGGCGTCTCCGGACTCCACTTTACGTTGCCATCGGCCGCCACGTCCGGTTCAATTAATTTTAACCGATTCCCTTTCGATTATGCAGCTGCAAAGGCGCTATGACAGACTTCCCGAGTCCCTTAGGATCGGTAACCCATGTGCAAGTCTCGCATGGAACCTTTCCCACTCTTCGGCCTTGAAAGTTCTCATTTGAATATTTGCTACTACCCTTTGCGAATCTGCGTGTGGCCCAGCAAACAGGGCTCACGCCACAGGTTTTTGCGGCTGACCGCCGCCCTCACTCATCGGGGCTGGTCCTTGCCCCAGAGGCGGGTATAGGTCGCGCTTTAAGCGCCCGTCCATTTAGGGGCTAGTTGATTGGCGGGTGAGTTGTTACACCCTTTCCTTGGCGGATTTCGACTACTATGTGCAGTCCTGTTGTCTTGTGAGCCAACATACCTTTGTGGGGGTCTAGGTTAGCCTTGATTGGGCACCGTAACCCGACTTCGGTTCATCATGGCCGCCCGTTCTGCAAAATGGCCCGGCTTGGGCCTCGATTCCGTGGCGACTAAGCGAGCGAAGCGACCGTCCTACTTTAAAGTTTGAGAATAAATTCGGCGTTGCGCCCCCGATGCCTCAATCATTGGCTTTGCAAATAGAACTTCGCCGAGGCCTCAGCTATCTGAGGGGAAACCGGGAGGAACCGGCTACTAGGCAGTTCGATTAGTCTTCCGCCCCCATGCCCAAGTCAGGCCACGAGCGATTTGCACGTCGGTATCATTTGCGGGCCTCGCTTTGAGATTTCCTCTGGCGCCCCTTCGGCGCTAGTTCACCATCTTCGGGTCCCAGAGGCAGTATGCTCTCACTCGAACCCTTCCGCAGGAAGATCGGGGTCGGTCGGTGGTCTTTGCCCACACACATCAAGGTTCCCTGTCCGGCTTCCTTGCGCCTTCACAGGTTTACTCGCCCGTTGACCGCTGCATGTCGGACTCCTTGGTCGTGTTTCAAGGCCCAGGCCGAATGGGAAACCCATTGCGGCAGGGAGGAAGCCTTGGTGCCCAAACGCGCCGGGCGGCGGCGCTGCCATCCACAATCGTGATGATGGCCTTCCGCAGGCAGTATTTAAACGACCGGGATTGGGCCACCATCCACCAATCGCGTCGGTCGATGTCCCGAGTCGATCGTGGGCCAGCTTTCGGATTCCACGTCAAATAGGGACACATCGCCGTGCATCAACCTCCGACAATTTCAAACTTATTTGTCCCTCTTTTCAAAGTCCTTTTCATCTTTTCCCTCTCATGATTGCCCAATTAGCTATCAGTCTCATGATTATTTAGCCTTGGGACAGGATTTACGCCCGGGTGGGGCTGCATTCCCCAAACAACCCGACTTCGCCAAGCCAGCGCCTCGTGGTGCAGCGAGGTCACGAACGCAACAGAGACTCTCACCCTCTCTGGCGCCCCCTGGAGGGACTTGGGCCGCCCAAGGGGCAGCTTCTCCAGGGCCTTCTGATTCGGACCTTAGAGGCGGCAAGATTTTCATGGTGAGCTCTTTACAGTTTTCGCCCCGTTCTTAGGGGAATCCTTGTTAGTTTCTTTTCCTCAAACTTATTGATATGCTTAAACTCAGCGGGTAGCCCGCTTGACCTGAGTCCTCGTTCGGGAGCGTCCGGGGGCCAGTGTAGAATCGAAGTCCGGCCTTAGCCGGTCGGGCACGGCCCAGTCTCGAGCATCCTTCATCCACCATTTTGTCGCGGCGAGCTCGCTGTGCATGACTCGATTTTCGACCAGCCGCGAGGCGATGCTCGCGGGAGGTCAGCATCCACCTGCAGCGCACGTGAGGCGTTTGCTTTTGGGATAACGATGTGAAGCGACACCCGAGGCGTGCGTGCCGGCCTTAATGGCTTTAGGCGCGGCTTGCGTTCAAAGACTTCGATAGTTCCGCGGGATTACGCAATTCACACGAAGTATCGCATTTCGCTCGTTCTTCATCGTCTGAGGCGAGATATCAGTTCTTAGGAAGTCATTTTGTTTTTGTATGTTATTATTATTAAAGTGGCAAGATAAAATCGGCGGAGGTTCTTTGTCTCAGGGCCGCCGAAGATTGCATTGCTTTTCGAGTTCCTTGGCCGCAGCCCAGGGGTTTGTGTTTGGCGAAGAAGGGGAGGTCTTGCGAGGGGTGCCTCTCGCCAGGCTCGGGTCGGGGGAGGGCCAGGGGTCGGGTGTTCGAAACGCCCCTCAGGCGAGCGGCCCCGTCCCGAACTTGTCTGTGATGACGTGTTCGTAGGTCGAACTTGTTGTGAGGCAACGACACTGATCCTTCATGGGTTCACCTACAGGAAACCTTATTCTGACTTCTCCTTCCTCTAAATGATAAGGTTCAATGGACTTCTCACAACATCGCGGGCAGCGGGCCTTAGCGTCGCCCATAATCCGAACAACTTCATCGGACCATTCAATCGGTAGGAGCGGCCAGGCGGTGTGTGTGAAAAGGCGGGGGCGTAGTCAGCGTGACTTTGATGACTCGCTTACTAGGAATTCGTTGAAGACCAACAATTGCAATGATCTATCCCGTCGATGAAATTTCAAAGATTAGCAGCACTTTGTCGGCCAAGGCTATAGACTCGTTGAATACATCGATTAGGCGATGCGTCTTGACGAACATCTAAGGGCATCCGCGGACACATTGTGCCTCAAACTTAAAGGTGGCCTAGCGGCCATAGTCCCTCTAAGCTGGCGTGGAGGTTACCTCCACGTAGCTATTTAGCGGTTTGAGGTCTCGTTAAGTTAGCGGAATTAACCCGGTTTCAAATGGCTCCACTTCCATTAGGGCCATGCCCACCACCCATAGAATCAAAAAGAGCTCTCGATCTTCGATCATTACTATGTTTGGACCTGGTAAGTTTCCCGGTGTTGAGTCAAATTAAGCCCGATCCCTCCGCTCTGTGGTGCCACTTGGTCCCGATTCCTTTAAGTTTCGGCCTTGCGACCATACTCCCCGGAACCCAAAGACTTTGATTTCTCATAAGAGTGCCGCGGAGTCTAAAAAAGCGACATCCGTGATCCACACAGTCGGCATCGTTTATGGTTGAGACTAGGGCCGATATCGATCGTCTTGAGCCCCGACTTTCGTTCTTGATTAATGAAAACATCCTTGGCAAATGCTTTGTGATTGTTAGTCTTTCATAAATCCAAGAATTTCACCTCTATTATGAAATCGATACCCATTGTCCTTTTTGTTAATCATTACTCTCCGTCCAGAAAGGCCAACACAATAGGATCAGAATCCTGGTGTTATCCCATGCTAATGTATCGGGCGTAGGCTTGCTTTGAGCACTTTCTAATTTCTTCAAATATCACCACCGGAGGCCGCGACCCAGAGCGATTAAGGCGGGGGCGCATCGCGGCCGAAGGGGCAAGTGCCCAGGTGCACACAAGGCGGGCCGTCGACCAACCCAAGGTCAACTCACAGGCTTTTAAGCGCAACAACTATCGCTATTGGGCAAGAATGCAGCGAGGCTGCGGCACGGACTTGCCTCCCGATGGATCCTCGTTAAGGGATTTAGATTGTACTCATTCGATTACCCGGACTCAATGAGCCGGTATTGTTATTTATTGTCACTACCTCCCAGTGTCGAGTTAGGTGGGTAATTTGGCGCCTGCTGCCTTCGCTTGGATGTAGTGGCCGGGTTTCTCAAGCTCCCTAGGAATCGAACAACAATTCTCAGTCACCCGTCACACCACCATGGTAGGCCTTATCCTACCATCGAAAGTTGATAGAGCGAGATTTGAATGATCGTCGTCGAAGCCTGAGCCGTGCGTCCAGAGCAGTTATCATGAATCATCGAAAACAGCAGGCCCCGAGCTTTCGTCGACCTTTTTATCTAATAAATGCATCCCTTCCAGGAAGTCGAGGTTTGTTGCGTATTAGCTCTACAAATTACTACGGTTGTCAGGAAGTAGTAGATACCATCGAACAAACTATAACTGATTTAATGAGCCATTCATCAGTTTCACGATGCAGATTGAGTTCATGCCCATGCATGGCTTAATCTTTGAAGACAAGCATATGACTCTTGGCGGGATCAACTAAGGTAGCGTTGGTGTATTTCTCGTGGCGTTGGTCTTTGTAGGCAGTCGTCGGGGGGATCTTGGCAGGCGGAAAGTCATTCAAGGCAGGAAGTTTTTGAGGAGCCTTACGGGACCCCGATTCGCCCGCGTCAGCATCGAAAGAATAGTCTCGTCGTCTTGCCAGCGTAGGCAAAACTGGCGTGGGCCAGCGTCACGGGGACTTCAAGATCCCCAGGCTCCAGAAGGGCTGAGAGCGTGTCTTTATGCAATTCAAACCCATCTGGTTTTGGTGGGTAGAAATGACCACAGGCAAGCCCAGTGCGCCCAGCGCCGTAGAGCGAAGGTGGCCGGTTGATGATGGCGAGGATGCATGTCGGCTATTTGATTGGTGCAAACGCGGACAGACAACAAAAACATCAAAGGCCTGACTCCACGCGCCCCGTTTGCCATAACCAAACACAAAACGAACCCACCTTCTGCGATGCAGAAGGCATGCAAGCATATATAAGCATCGGGTGGCGCCAAACTGCGTCGCTAGGCATGCATGTAGGAACCCGCCCTAAACAAGAGGCGGTGGTGGTGCCCAGCTTTAATCGTCCTCTCAAAATAAAACCAAAGGGACCGAAGGAGGCGCGCTAGGAAGAAGAGGCCGCCATGCCCATTTTGCTTAGACAGCGGTGCCATGGGAGGAGGCAGCGTTCATTGTTCACAGCAAACGATTCCATGAAGGAGGAGGCAACGTTACATTGTTGGTCGTTGGTCGAGGAGAAAAAAAAAACTCTTCCTTGTAGCATAAAAGGATGGGGTGCTTTCTTTGGGGAAAAGAAAACACTGGGTGTCGAGTGCGAGGGATGGGATGGTGGATGAGGAAAAGACCTTTGGCGGTCTACCCACCACAGGCTGACTTGACTGGCTTAGATTTTTAGGAGGGAGGGAGGATGGGATGATGCCCCAACCAGGCGGTTTAGCAGGCCAACGTGACCACGTAAAGCGAAATCTTGCTACAGGAGTGTAAGTGTAATCCAAGAAAAAAGCCAGAAGGGACAACTAAAAAACTGAAGGGACCATGGATCACACAAGGAGATCACGAGGAGGCGCTGCCGAGCATTAGTGGTGTTAGACCAAGACCAACTTGGTGGTTTTCTAGTGTGGTGTGTATGTATGAGGCCGCGTCGGTGCCAGAGCCGGCGTTGCGTTGTTGGTCAGTGAGTGGCACCACCAACCGAGGTGCTATCCACTTGGAAATGAGTAGAACACCCACCTTAGAGCATGTCAGGGATGGGGGTGTATCATGACTTGTGATTTGTGACAGCCAACACCTCAAACAAAGGGATACGTTTGAGAATTCTCCATGAGGCGAGAATCACCGGGGAAAAGCATTGCCCCCGAGCATCAGGGTGCTAGACTAAGCCCGCATAGCGCCCAAAACCCACAAATTTCTGAGGATGCACCAAAATCGGCCGTGTTCGGCCCAGATTTAGCATGGATGATCGAGGTGTCACCCAAAACCACGGGAAAATAACCCACAACAAGCATGGGAAGGCTTGTGTGAGCGTGGGGAAGTCCCATGATCCTGCACCAACCCCTGTGGGCGTGGTTTGGTGAGGCAGCCCCCCATAATAGGATAATATCTGGCCAAAATTGTGCAAGTAGATACCTTTTTTTGAGTAGACATAAGTCCAAAATTGGACCTAGAGGTCGAATTTTGGTGAGCTTTGCAGGATTTCTAGAATAATCATATCTCTTCGTCCACCAAGTTATAAATTTTTTTTTTTGACGAGGGAATAATTTTTAAATTTTTTTAAAGTGGCTAAAATACAGAAAATCGGAAAAAAATGGAAAATGGTACCTAGCGATCGAATTTTGGCGTCGTTTTTTTGCAGAAACTCACACAATAATATAACCAATGCATCCACCAAATTCAAAAGCCATTGGATAAAGGGATTGATTTTTAATGATTTTTTAAAAAAACTGATGCAGGTAGCTTGAAAATCCGGAAAAATGGAATCACCTTTTTTTTAGTACATAAGTCAAGTGGACCTAGAGGTCGACTTTGGTGAGATTTTTGCAGTATTTCCTAGAATAATCATATATATTCGTCCACCAAGTTAGAAATTTTTTTTTGGCGGGGGAATAATTTTAAAATTTTTTTAAAGTGGCTAAAATATCTGGAAAATCGGGGAAAATGGAAAATGATACCTACAGATCGAATTTTGGCGTCGTTTTTTTTGCAGAAACTCACAGAATAATATAACCAATCGTCCACCAAATTCGAAAGCCACTGGATAAGAGATTGATTTTTAATGATTTTTTAACCAAAACAGGCAACCTTGAAAAAATCCGGAAAAGTGGAGGATGAAGTGCGTTTGTCGCTAAACCTTCTGATGTCATTGGGGTCTAAAAAAGTAATTTGACATGAACAGTGTGCTAAGTTTTCTGGCCAATGGCTAAGTTTTTGGCCCAATGCCAGAAGTTCGACCACGTTTTAATACAGAGTGGCTAAGTTTTTGGCAGTGTGTCACAAATTCTGGTCACGATTTTTGGCACCATGGCTGAAATCTTGACCACGTTTTGTACCAGGTAGGCTGAAATCCTGACCACATTTTGGCCGAAGTGACTCAAATTCTGGCTAAGTTTACGACCACGTTTTTGGCGCGTGGCTGAAATTTACCACGTTTTGGCCAGGCTCAAGTGCAGCTAAGTTTCTATCACGTTTTTTTGGCACGATGGCTAAAATCCTGACCACGTTTTGGCACCGTGGCTCAAAATCTGGCTAAGTTTCTGACCACGTTTTTTGGCACAGTGGCTGAAATTACGACCACGTTTGGCTTGGTGGCTCGATTTACGGCTAAGTTTACGATCACGTTTTTGGCATCGTGGCTAAAATCCACCACGTTTTGGCATCGTGACTCAAATTAAGCTAAGTTTCTGACCACGTTTTGTACCGTCGCTGAAATCGTGGCTAAGTTTTACGACCACGTTTTTTTGGCATCGTGGCTGAAATTGAACCACGTTTTGGCACCGTGGCTCAAAATTCTAGCTAAGTTCGACCACATTTTGGCAGTGGCTAAAATCCTGACCACGTTTGACCACGTTTTTGGCGAAGTGGCTCAAATTCTGACCACGTTACGGCGCAGGTGGCTAAAATTACGGCTAAGTTTTTTTTATCACGTTTTTTGGCAGTGGCTAAAATCCGGACCACGTTTTGGTACCCAGGTGGCTCAAATTTTGGCTAAGTTTACGATCACGTTTTTGGCATCGTGGCTAAAATCGACCACGTTTTGTAGCAAGTGACTCAAATTCTGGCTAAGTTTCGACCACGTTTTTGTACCAGTGGCTGAAATCGTGGCTAAGTTTCTTACCATGTTTTTTGTACTGTGGCTGAAATTCTAACCACGTTTTGGCACCGTGGCTCAAATTCATGGTAAGTTTACGATCCGTTTTTGGTATCGTGGCTAAAATCCGACCACGTTTTTGTACCCGAGTAGTGGCTCAATTGCTGGCTAAGTTTCTAACCACGTTTTGTACCAGTGGCTGAAATCATGGCTAAGTTTACGACCACGTTTTTGGCACCATGGCTTAAATTCGACCACGTTTTTGGCACCGTGGCTCAAATTACGGCTAAGTTTACGATCACGTTTTTGGCAGTGGCTCAAATTCTGACCACGTTTTTGTACCAGTGGCTCAATTCTGGCTAAGTTTCGATCACGTTTTTGGCAGTGGCTAAAATCCTGACCACGTTTTGTACAGTGGCTGAAATTCTAGCTAAGTTTAGACCACGTTTTTTGGCACCGGCTAAAATCGACCATGTTTTGGCACCATGGCTAAAATCTTGACCAAGTTTTTTGGCCGGTGGCTCAATTGTGGCTAATTTTCCCGATCACGTTTTGTCACCGTTTCTCAAATTCTTATAACGTTTTTGGCCCGTGACTCGGTTTTTGGCTATGTTTGTTATCATGCTACATTTTGGCACCATGACTTAAAATTTTTGCTGAATTTTTACCTTTAGCCTCGTTGACGGAATGGAAAGAAAATGATGAAAATTTAGGAATGGTTGGGAGGGACGAATCAAGCGACAAGGGTTGAATCTCGGTGGATCGTGGCGGCAAGGCCACTCTGCCACCACAATACCCCGTCGCGTATTTAAGTCGTCACAAAGGATTCAACTCATGTTCGATGGGAATTGCGCTTCATGGCGTCTCACAAGGCTAATCTGCCTTGCAAGGTTCCTGGCGGCGCGTGCCTGCAGGGGCCTAAACCCCTGCTAGCTGGTCGTTCAAAGCGAGCAGCCCAGGCGCGCGTCGCTTCTAGCCACGGTTCGACTTAGGCGTTCGGTCATAATCCAACGCCGCGGTAACCGCAGCGCCCAGGGCTTTTCAACCAAAGCGCGATGACCAATTGTATGCGAATCAGCGGTTCCTCGTACTAGGTTGAATTACTATTGCGACACTGTCATCGGTAAAGGTAAAACTAACTGTCTCACGGCGGTCTAAACCCAGCTCGTTCCACATTGGTGGGTGAACAATCCAACACTTGGTGGTGCAACTTCACAATGATAGGAAGAGCCGACATCGAAGGATCAAAAGCGTCGCTATGAGCGGCTTAGGCTGCCCTGAAGCGGTTATCCCTGTGGTAACTTTACGACACCTCAACTTCAAATTCCGAAGGTCTAAAGGATCGATAGGCCAAGCTTTCACGGTTCGTATTCGTCTTGGAAATCAGAATCAAGCGAGCTTTACCCTTTTGTTCCACGAGATTTTGTTCTCGTTGAGCTCATCTTAGGACACCTGCGTTATCTTTTAACAGATGTGCCGCCCACCAAACTCCCCCTTTGACAATGTCTTCCGCCCGGGATCGGTGGCGAAACCAGACCTTGGGTCCAAAAAAGAGGCAGCGCCCAGCCTCCGATTCACGGAATAAGTAAAATAACGTTAAAAGTAGTGGTATTTCACTTTTCTGTTTCAACTCCACTTATCCTACACCTCTCAGAGTCATTTCACAAAAAGTCGGACTAGAGTCAAAGCTCAGCAGGGTCTTCTTTCCCATTGATTCTGCCAAGCCAGTTCCACTTGGGGTGGTTTCATTTGGATAGTAGGCGAGGGGCAGTGGGAATCTCGTTAATCCATTCATGCGGCGTCACTAATTAGATGACGAGGCATTTGGCTACCTTAAGAGTCATAGTTACTCCGCCCGTTTACCGGCGCTTGGTTGAATTTCTTCACTTTGACATTGAACCTTTGGGCAGAAATCACATTGCGTCAACATCGCATGGACCATCGCAATGCTTTGTTTTAATTAAACGGTCAGTTCCCCTTGTCCGTACCAATTAGATTCGACTGTTCGGCGCCGAGGAAAAAGGCCCGAAGGGCCGTTCCCAATCGTCCCCCGACCCGAGCGCGGCGACCGCTCTCCCTTGCGGGAGCGGCTTCGCGATCCGCAAACGGTAAGAAGCGGGTTCGGGCCCAGGACCCCGTGCCCGGCCCTCGAGCCAATCCCTTTTCCCGAGTTGCGGATCCATTTGCCGACTTCCCTTGCCTGCATTGTTCCATCGACCGAAGGCTGTTTCACCTTGGGGACCTGATGCGGTTATGAAATACGACCAGGCGTGGGAGGCTTTCGGTCTCCCGGTTTTCAAGGCCGTAGGAAGCTGCGGACACCACGACGTGCGGTGCTCTTCCAGCCCGGGAACCTACCTCCCGGCTGAGCCGTTTCCAGGAGTGGGCGGTGTTAAGCGGAAAAAGATAACTCTTTCGGGGCCCCCCGACGTCTCCGGACTCCCAACGTTGCCATCGGCCGCGTCCGGTTCGGGAATTTTAACTTAGATTCCCTTCGGTTGCCTGCAGCTGCCAAAGCTATCGAGCAGACTTCCCAGTCCCTTAGGATCGACTAACCCATGTGCAAGTGCGTTCACATGGAACCTTTCCCCTCTTGGCCTTCAAAGTTCTCATTTGAATATTTGCTACTACCACCAAGATCTGCCGGCGGCCAAGCTCACTTGGGCTCACGCCACAGGTTTTGCGGCCGGACAAGCGCCCTCCTACTCATGGGGCACGTCCTTGCCCGGCCCAGGAGTATAGGTCGGCGCTTTGGCGCCATCCGTCCATTTCGGGGCTAGTTGATTCGGCGGTGAGTTGTTACACACTCCTTAGCGGATTCGACTTCCATGACCACGCGAATCTGCTGTGTCTTAATCGACCAACACCCTTTGTGGGGTCTAGGTTAGCCCAATTGGGCACCAGTAACCCGGCTTCCGGTTCATCGCCATCGCCAGTTCTGCTACCAAAATGGCCCACTTGGAGCTCTCGATTCCGTGGCGGCTCAGCGAGCGGCCCGCCGTCCTCCTATTTAAAGTTTGAGAATAGGTCGAGGCGTTGCGCCCCGATGCCTCTAATCATTGGCTTTACCCGATAGAACTTCAACCCGCAGACTCCGGCTATCTGAGGAAACCGGAGGAACCGGCTACTAGGCAGTTCGATTAGTCTTTCGCCCTATACCCGATCGAACGAGCGATTTGCCGTCCATATCGGCTGGAGGCCTCCACGAGTTTTCTGCTTTGCCCCACTTCGAGGCATAGTTCACCATCTTTTCGGGTCCCGACAGGTATGCTCTCACTCGAACCCTTCCCACAGAAGATCGAGGGGTCGGTCGGTGGTACTTGCCCACACACATAAAGGTTCCCTTGTCCAATCAGGCTTCCTTGCGCCTTACGGGTTTACTGCCCGTTGGCTTCAGCGCATGTCGGACTCCTTGGTCCGTGTTTTCAAGGCGGGCGAATAGAAACCCATTGGCGGCCGGGGCGGGCGCGGGTGCCCAAACCCAGCCTTAGGCGCGGCGCCTTGGCGCCATCCAATCGTGATGATGACGCTCCTTAGTATTTCGACAGCCCAGGGCTTGGGCCACCATCCTGGACAGCGTCGGTCGATGTCTCGGTCGTCGGCGGGGCCAAACTCCGCCGTTCCGCATCCCAGGCCGGGACACATCCTTAAACCCCATCCCGCTTCCCTCCCCCGACAATTTCAAGCCTATTTGACTCTCTTTTACAAAAAGTCCTTTTCATCTTTCCCTCCAGCGGTACTTGTTCGCTATCGGTCTCGCCCGTGTTTAGCCTTGGGCCGAATTCCGCTTGGGTTGGGGCTGCATTCCCAAACAACTTGACTTCATGACAGGCGCCTCGTGGTGCGGCAGTCAGACACTGCAGGGGCTCTCACCCTCTCTGCGCCCCCTTCCGGGGGACTTGGGCGATCGCCAGCGGGGGCCTTCTCCAGACACTACAATTCGGGACGTTAGAGGCGACGATTTTCATGGTGGGCTCTTCTGGGTTTGCTCGCAGTTACTAGGGAATCCTTGTTAGTTTCTTTTCCTCCGCTTATTGATATGCTTAAACTTCGGTGAGTAGCCCGCTTTGACACGAGTCTCGTGGGAGCGTCACGTGGGCCCGCGTGTGGGGGGAGTCCGACCTTGGCAGTGCGGGACACGGCTGTCTCGAGCATCGCTCATCCACCCATTTTGTCGCGGCGAGCTCAGCCCCGACTTCGATTTTCGACCAGCCAGAGGCGATGCTCGCGGGAGGTCAGCATCCACCCCTGGCACGCCGTGAGGCGTTTGCTTTTAGAGGTAACGATGTGTGACACCCGAGCGGGGCGTGCCACCGGCTGTGGGCGGGCGCAACTTGCGTTCAAAGACTTCGATGGTTCCGCGGGATTACGCAATTCACGCCAAGTATCGCATTTAAGCTTCGTTCTTCATCGATGCAAGAGCCGAGATATCCGATTCTTAGAGTCATTTGTTTTTTGTATGTTGTGTGTCGTGTGGCAAGGTCCGTCCGCTGATTCGTCTCAGACCACAAGATTGCCTTTGAGTTCCTTGGCGCCTGACGCCGGGGGTTTTAATGTTTGAAAGAAGGGGGAGGTGCTGTAGGCGTAGCCTCTCGCCAGCTCGGGTCGGGGAGGGCCAGGGGTCGGTGTTCGAAACGGGCCCCCAGGAGCCAACCCCGTCGAACTTGTCTGTGATGAGCGTGTTCGCCCAGGTCGAACTTGTTGTGAGCAAGCGCAATGATCCTTCCCAGCGGAGGTTCACCTACACGGAAACCTTATTCTGACTTCTCCTTCCTCTAAATGATAAGGTTCGGTGGACTTCTCACAACATCGCGGGCAGACGGCCATGCGTCGCCATCATTAATCGAGACAACTTCATCGGACCATTCAATCGGTAGGAAGCGGCAGGCGGTGTGTACAAAGAGCGGGGGCGTAGTCAGCGAGCTGATGACTCGCTTCTAAAATTCCTCGTTGAAGACCAACAATTGCAATGATCTATCCCCATCACGATGAAATTTCAAAGATTACAGGCACAATGTCGGCCAAGGCTATAGACTTCGTTGAATACATCGGTGTAAGCGTGCGACCCAGGAACATCTAAGGGCATCACAGGACCTGTTATTGCCTCAAACTTCCGTGGCCTAAGCGGCCATAGTCCCTCTAAAGAAGCTGGCCGTGGAGGTTACCTCCACATAGCTATTTAAGCGAGGCTGAGGTCTCGTTAGTTAACGGAATTAACCAGACAAATCGCTCCGCTGACTAAAGCGGCCATGCACCACCACCATAGAATCAAGAAAGAGCTCTCGATCTGTCAATCTTCACATATGCGGACCTGGTAAGTTTCCCGTGTTGAGTCAAATTAAGCCGCATGGGCTCCCACTCCCCCAGTGGTGCCCTTCCGTCAATTCCTTTAAGTTTCAGCCTTGGGCCATACTCCCCGGAACCCAAGACTTTGATTTCTCATGGGTGCGGCGGAGTCCTAAAAGCAACATCCGGCTGATCCACAGTCGGCGTCGTTTATGGTTGAGACTAGGACGGTATCGATCGTCTTCGAGCCCCAAACTTTCGTTCTTGATTAATGAAAACATCCTTGGCAAATGCTTTGGAGTTGTTAAGTCTTTCATAAATCCAAAATTTCTACTCGCCTATGAATCTGAATGCCCCCGTGTCCTGTTAATCATTACTCCGATCCAGAAGGCCAATAGCAATAGGATCAGAATCGTGGTGTTATCCCAAAATACTAATGTATCCAGGAAGCGTAAAACTTGCTTTGAGCACTCTAATTTCTTCAAATGCAGCACGGAGGCCACGGCCCGGCCAGTTAAGGCCGAGGAGCGCATCAGCCGTGAAGGGCCAGGTGACCAGGTGCACACGAGGCCGGATTGTCGACCAAACCCAAGGTCCAACTACAGCTTTTAAGCGCAACAACAAATATACGCTATTGGGCTGGAATTACAGCATTTGCTGGCACCAGACTTGCCCTCAATGGATCCTCGTTCGAGGGATTTGTTAACACTCATTCAATTACCAGACTCAATGGGCAGGTATTGTTATTTATTGTCACTACCTCCCGTGTCGGGATTAGGTAATTTCTTGCGCTGATGTGGTAGCGTTTCTCGAGCTCCTCTCAGGAATCGAACCCTAATTCTCCGTCACCTCACCACCATGGTAGGCCACTATCCTACCATCGAAAGTTGATAGGGCCGAAATTTGAATGATCGTCGCCGGCCTTGGCCGTGCAATCCGACGAGTTATCATGAATCATCAAAGCAACGAGCGAGCTGCGTCGACCTTTATCTAATAAATGCATCCCTTCCGGAAGTCGGGGTTTGTTGCACGTATTAGCTCTAAATTACTACGGTTATCAGGTAGTAGATACCATCAAACAAACTATAGCGATTTAATGAGCCATTCGCGGTTTCTGATCTGATTAGTTCATTACTTACACATGCATGGCTTAATCTTTGAGACAAGCATATGACTACTGGCAGGATCAACGGTAGCATTCGTTAATGACTACGCGTGGCGTTGGTGCTGCTTAGAAGCGGATGGTCGACAGGATCTTGGCCAAAGGCACGTGTCATTCAAGGCAACCAGAGATTTTGAGAGCATGGCAGGGGCACGAGACCCCCGCATTCGCCGCATGCACCGCATCAAAAGAATAGTCTCCGTGCGTCGTGCTGCGTAGGCCGACAAACTAGGCGTGGACCGTCTTGAGGACTTCAAGATCCCCGACTCCAGAAGAGGGCTGCAAGGCGTGTGCTATGCAATTCAAACCCATTACCGTTTTGGTAGGTAGGCAACACACAGGAACCGGCCAGTGCGCCCCAGCGCCATAGAGGCAGAAGGTGACGGTTGATGATGGCGAGGATGCATGTCGGCCATTGGTTGCAAGCACGGAGACGGACAACAAAAACATCGAGCACAACTCCTGCGCCCCAGCGTTTGCCATAACCAACCCCGCTGAGGCGAACCACGCTTGCGATCTTGAGAGGCATCTTGAGCATATGGACATCGTCCGGGTGGCGCAGAAGCCTGCATCGCTAGGCATGCATGTAGAGACCGTATAAACAAGGCGTTGGTGGTGCCCACCTAGTCGTCCTCTCAGGAAAATAAAACCAAAGGGGCCAGGAAGGAGGGCCGCGCTGGAGAAGAAGAGGCCACATCATGCCCATTTTTGCTGACAACGAACAGTGCCATGGGAGGAGGCAGCGTTTCATTATTCCACAACAAGCGATTCCACATGAAGGAGGAGAGCAACGTTACATTGTTGGTCGTTGGTCGAGGAGAAAAAAAAACACTTCCTTGCAGAAGCATAAGAGGATGGGGGTGCTTTCTTTGGGGAAAAAAAACACTCGTGTCAGTGCTTGAGGATGGGATGGTGGATGAGGAAAAGACACTGGCGGTCCGAGCACCACAGCCCAACCCAGCTGGCTTAGATTTTTAGGAGGGAGGAGGATGGGATGATGCCCCGACCCCCATTTGGTTTAATAAGGCCAGCGGCCGACAATAAAGCAAAATCGGCCCCGGGGGTGTAAGTGTAATCCAAGAAAAACCAAAGGGACAACTAAAAACTGGAAGGGACCATGGATCACACAAGGAGATCACACAGGAGGCGCTGCGAGCATTAGTGGTGTTAGACCAAGACCAGCAGGGTGGTTTTCTAGTGTGGTGTGTATGTATGAGACCGCGTGCTGGTGCCGCGAAGCAGCGTTGCGTTGTTGGTCAGTGAGTGGCACCACCAACCGATTGCTATCATAAAGGAATGAGTAGAACACCCGCCCAAGCATGTCGAGGATGGGGTGTATCGCCCGGCTGACGAATTTGTGACCGACCAGCGCCTCGAACAAAACATGTTTGAGAATTCTCCATGGTGAGAATCACCCAGGGAAAAGCATTGCCCGAGCATCACTGGTGCTAGACTAAGCCCATAGCGCCACAAAACCCACAAATTTCTGAGGATGCACCAAAAAATCGGTAGTGTTCGGCCAAGATTTAACATGGATGATCAAAATTAATCACGAAACCGGAAAATAACCCACAACAAGCATGGGAAGGCTTGTGTGGCGTGAGGGGAAGTCCCATGGAAGTCCTGCACCAGCCCTTTGTGGGCGTGGTTTGAGTGAGCAGCCCCCTATAATAGGATAATATGCAAAAACCAAAATTGTACAAGTAGATACCTTTTTTTTGAGTAGACATAAGTCCAAAATTGGACCTAGGAGTCGAATTTTGGTGAATTTTACAGGATTTCCTAGAATAATCATATCTCTTCGTCCACCAAGTTATAAATTTTTTTGACGAGGGAATAATTTTTAAATTTTTTTAAAGTGGCTAAAATACAGAAAATCGGAAAAAAATGGAAAATGGTACCCTAGCGATCGAATTTTGGCGTCGTTTTTTGCAGAAACTCACACAATAATATAACCAATGCATCCACGAAATTCAAAAGCCATTGGATAAGGGATTGATTTTTAATGATTTTTAATAAAACAGGCCAAGCAAAAAATCAGGAAAAATGGAGATGCAACACTTTTTTAGTACATAAGTCCAAAATTGGACCTAGAGGAGTCGACTTTTGGTGAGGATTTTTTAGTATTTCTAGAATAATCATATATATTCGTCCACCAAGTTAGAAATTTTTTTGGCGGGGAATAATTTTTAAAATTTTTTTAAAGTGGCTAAAATACAGAAAATCGGGAAAATGGAAAATGATACCTCAAGATCGAATTTTGGCGTCGTTTTTTGCAAAACTCACGGAATAATATAATCGTCCACAAATTCGAAAGCCACTGGATAAGAGATTGATTTTTAATGATTTTTTAACCAAAAAAGCGGTGCAACCGCATAAGAAATCCGGGAAAAGTGGAGGGATGAAGTGCGTTTGTCGAAACCTTCCGATATCATTGAGGGTCTAAGAAAGTAATTTGACATGAACAGTGTGCTAATTTTTTCCAGCCAATGGCTAAGGATTTTTTAGCACCGAATCACAAGAGTTTCAAGGCCAGCGTTTTTTAGCCAGGTGGCTAAGTTTTTAACTTGAGTGTCTGCAAAGTCTGCAGTCGCGATTTTGGCGCTGAGGGAAATCTTGACCAGTTTTGGCACTAGTGGCTGAAAATCTGACCGCGTTTTTAAGCAGTGACTCAAATTCTGGCTAAAGTTTCTGACCACGTTTTGGCGAAGTGGCTGAAATTCTGACCTGGCGTTTGGCACGTGGCTCAAGTGCACAGCTAAGTTTACGTCACGTTTTTGGCTTGCAGTGGCTAAAATCGACCACGTTTTGGCCGCAGTGAAGCAAATCCAGCTAAGTTTCTGACCACGTTTTTTGGCAGGTGGTTTGAAGATTCTGACCACGTTTTGGCAGAGTGGCTCGATTTACGGCTAAGTTTACGATCACGTTTTTTGGCATCGTGGCTAAAATCCGACCACGTTTTGGCATCGTGACTCAAATTAAGCTAAGTTTACGACCACGTTTTGGCAGTCATTTGAAATGCGTGGCTAAGTTCCGACCACGTTTTTGGCGTCGTTGGCTGAAATTCGAACCACGTTTTGGCAGGTGGCTCAAATTCTAGCTAAGTTTACGACCACATTTTTGGCAGGTGGCTAAAATCGACCACGTTCGACCACGTTTTTTGGCGTGGCTCAATTCGACCACGTTACGGCTTGGCGCAGAGTAAATAAATTGCGGCTAAGTTTTTTATCACGTTTTTTGTACGCGAGTGGCTGAAAATCAGACCACGTTTTGGCAGGTAAAACAAATTTTGGCTAAGTTTCGATCACGTTTTTTGGCATCGTGGCTAAAATCCTGACCACGCGTTTGGCACCGTGACTCAAGTGCAGCTAAGTTTAAGACCCACGTTTTGGCACTTGGTGGCTGAAATCGTGGCTAAGTTTCTTACCATGTTTTTGACAGTGGCTGAAATTCTAACCACGTTTTGGCCTTAGTGGCTCAAATTACGGCTAAGTTTCTGATCCACGTTTTTGGTATCGTGGCTAAAATCCGACCACGTTTGGCCGCGAGTGGCTCAAATTACGGCTAAGTTTCTAACCACGTTTTGCGCAGTGTTGAAATCATGGCTAAGTTTACTGACCACGTTTTTGGCACCATGGCTTAAATTCTGACCACGTTTTGTACCCAAGTGGCTCAAATTCTGGCTAAGTTTCTGATCCGCGTTTTTGGCACAGTGGCTCAATTCTGACCATGGCGTTTAAACGCCGTGGCTCAAATTCTGGCTAAGTTTACGATCCGTTTTTTGGCGAAGTGGCAAAATCGACCACGTTTGGCGTGGTGAAATTCTAGCTAAGTTTACGACCACGTTTTTTGGCACCGCGGCTAAAATCGACCATGTTTTGGCACCATGGCTAAAATCTTGACCAAGTTTTTTTGGCCCGTGGCTCCAATTGTGGCTAATTTTCCGATCACGTTTTTTGTCGCCCGTTTCTCAAATTCTTATAGCGTTTTTGGCGAAGTGGCTCGATTTTTTGGCTATGTTTGTTATCATGCTTGCATTTTGGCACCATGACTTAAATTTTGCTGAATTTTTTACCTTTGTAGCCTCGTTGACGGAATGGAAGAAAATTGAAAAAGGAATGGTTGGGATCAAGCGACAAAGGGTTGAATCTCGATGGATCGTGGCGGCAAGGCCCTTTAAATACCCGTCGTATTTAGAGTAGTCTATGCGCAAAGTTCAACTCATGCGTTCGATGGGAATTGCGCTTCATGGCGTCTCACAAGGCTAATCGCCTTGCAAGGTTCCTGGCAACCGACACGTGCCTCAGGGGGCCTAAACCCCCACTATTGGTGGTCGAAGCAGCCAGGCGCGCGCGTCGCCCCCAGCCGGATTCACGACTTAGAGCGTTCAGTCATAATCCCAACGCCGCGGTAACCGGCGCCACTGGCTTTTCAACCAAGCGATGACCAATTCAATGCGAATCAGCAGTTCCTCGTACTAGGTTGAATTACTTATTGCGACAACGTCATCGGTAGAATAAAAACAACCTTTGTCTCCACGATGGTCTAAACCCGACTCCACGTTCCCTATTATTGGTGGGTGAACAATCCAACACTTGGTGGTTCTGCTTCACAATGATAGGAAGAAAGCCGACATCGAAGGATCAAAAAGGCATTCGCTATGAGCGGCTTGGCTGCCACAAAGCCAGTTATCCTGTGGTAACTTTTCGACACCTACAGGTTCAAATTCAGAAGGTCTAAAGGATCGATAGGCTGCGCTTTCACGGTTCGTATTAAATACTGGAAATCAGAATCAAAGCGAGCTTTACCCTTTTGTTCCACCACGATTTTACGTTCTCGTTGAGCTCGTCTTAGGACACCTGCGTTATCTTTTTTAACAGATGTCGCCCGACCACTCCCGCTTTGACAATGTCTTGGCCGGGATTCGACTGGCGAAGCCAACCTTGGGTCCAAAAAGGGGCAGCGCCCGCCTCAGGTCCGCGGAATAAGTAAAATAACGTTAAAAGTAGTGGTATTTCACTTTTTTGCTGTTTCCAGCTCCCAAACATCTACACCTCTCGAGTCATTTCACAAAAGTCGGACTAGAGTCGAAGCTCAATAGGGTCTTCTTTCCCCATGGTTGATTCTGCCAAACCCGTTCCCTTGGCTGTGGTTTTGGCTGGATAGTAAGAGCGGGGCAGATGAGGAATCTCGTTAATCCATTCATCGTCACTAATTAGATGACGAGGCATTTGGCTACCTTAAGAAGTCATAGTTACTCCGCGTTTACCAGCAGCTTGGTTGAATTTCTTCACTTTGACATTGAGCAGGGTGCAGAAATCACATTAAAATCAACATCCGCATGGACCATCACAATGCTTTGTTTTTAATTAAACGATCGGATTCCCCTTGTCGTACCAGTTAAAAGTCGACTGTTGACGCCCAAAAGGCCAGAAGGGGCCGTTTCCCAATCAGATCCCCAAAGCCGGCACGCGGCGACCAGCTACCGCCGCGGGGATGCTTTCGAGCAGTCCGGCAGCCCGGCGGGTTGGGACTGGGACCCCGTGCCCGACCCTGAGCCAATCCTTTTCCCAGGGGTTACGGATCCATTTTGCCCGACTTCCCACCTACATTGTTCCATCGACCAGAGGCTGTTTCACCCCTTGGAGACCTGATGCGGTTATGAAATGCGACCAGGCGTGGGAGGCACTCGGTCCTCCCGATTTTCAAGGGCAGCAGAGGCTGCCGGACACCAGCGACGTCGGTGCTCTTCCCGACATTTGGACCCTACCTCCGGCTGGCTGGGCAGGAGTGGGCCGGTGTTAAACAGAAAAGATAACTCTTTCAGGGGCCCCGGCGTCTCCGGACTCCCTAACGTTGCCATCAGCCGCCACGTCCGGTTAGGGAATTTTAACCCGATTCCCGCTTTCGGTTATGCCTTGCAAAGCGCTATCGAGTCAGGCTTCCCAGTCCTCAGGATCGACTAACCGTAATGTGCCCAGTGCCCGTTCATGGAACCTTTCCCTTCGGCCTTCAAGTTCTCATTTTGAATGGTTGCTACTACCACCAAGATGCGCACGACGACGCTCATGGGCTCACGCCACAGGTTTCGGCAACCGACCGCCCTCTACTCATCGAGGCTTTGGTCCTTGCCCCGGCGGGTATAGGTCGCTGACTTAGGCGCCATCCATTTCGGGGCTAGTTGATTGGGGTGAGTTGTTACACACACTCTCCTTAAGCGGTTTCGACTTCCATGACCACCCCGTCCTGCTGTCTTAATCGACCAACACCCTTTGTGGGTCTAGGTTAAGCGGTTGGACGCAAGTAACCCGGCTTAGGTTCATCCCATCGCAGGTTACGCTTACCAAAATGGCCCCTTGGAGCTCTCGATTAGGTATAGCGCGGCTCAGCGGAAGCGACCACAGCCAGATCTGTTAAAGTTTGAGAATAGGTCGAGGCGTTGCGCCCCAGATGCCTCTAATCATTGGCTTTACCCGATAGAACTTCGCCGCGGACTCGCTATCCTGAGGGGGAAACTTGGAGGAACCAGCTACTAGCCGGTTCGATTAGTCTCGCCCCTATACCCAAATCGGGCGAGCGATTTGCACGTCGGTATCGCTGCGGGCCTCCACCGAGAGTTTCCTCGCTTTGCCCCCTTCGGGCATAGTTCATCATCTTTTCGGGTCAAGACAGGTATGCTCTCACTTTCAGACCCTTCCGCAGGAAGATCAGGGGTCGGTCGGTGGTCTTGCCCACACACATAAAGGTTCCCACCAATGATCGGCTTCCTTGCGCCTTACGGGTTTACTCGCGGTTGACTTGCCCATGTCGGACTCGCCAATCCGTAAGTGTTTCCAGGCGGGCCGAATGGGAAACCATTGGCCGGCGCGGGGCGCGCAGGTGCTTAAACGCGCCCGAGGCGGCGCTGCCATCCACAATGTAAATGATGATGACGCTCGCGGGCATTTCGGCGGCCGGGATTGGGCCACCACATCCACAATCAGCGTCGGTCCAGTAATCCCAGTCGATCGGGCGGACCGGCTTTCACCCGTTCCACGTCCGGCCAGGACATATAGCCGGCCCCTATCCGGCTTCCCTCCCGACAATTTCAAGCATATTTGACTTCTTTTTCAAAGTCCTTTTCATCTTTCCCTACATGGTACTTGTTACTTCTCGGTCTCTCGCCCGGTATTTAGCCTTGATGGAATTTACCGCCCGATTGGGTAGCATTCCCAAACAACCCGACTACGCCCAGGCAAGCGCTTCGTAGTGCGGCAGTCACGACACGGCAACCCAGGGGCTCTCACCCTCTCTGGCGCCCCCCGCTTCCGGGACTTGGGCGATCACGCCAGGGGGCCGCTTCTCCCAGGGCTACAATTCGGACGTAGAGGCGGCCGATTTTCATAATGGGCTCTTCGGTTTGCTCGCCGTTACTAGGGGAATCCTTGTTAGTTTCTTTTCCTCAAACATTGATATGCTTAAACTCGTTAGGTAGCCACTTTGACACGAGGTCTCGGTGAGGGAGCGTCTGTGGGCCCAGCGTGTAGGGTCGAGGAGTCCGACCTTGGCGGGTCGAACACGGCTGGTCTCGGCGTCGCTCATCCACCATTTGTCGCGGCAGGCTCAGCCCCGCCGGACTCGATTTTCGACCAGCCAGAGGCGATGCTCGCGGAGGTCAGCATCCACCCTGGCAGCGCCGTGAGGCGTTTGCTTTTTTAGGGTAACGATGTGTGACACCCAGGCAGGCGTGCCCTCGGCCTAATGGCCGAGGCGCAACTTGCGTTCAAAAAGACTTCGATAGTTCCATGGGATTACTGCAATTCACACCAAGTATCGCATTTTCGCTCGTTCTTCATCGATCAAGAGCCGAGAATATCCAGTTCCGAAAGTCATTTTGTTTTGTATGTTGTATTATCGTGGCAAAGGTCCGTCCAGGTTACCGTCTCGGACGCCAGAAGGTACGCAATTTGAGTTCCTTGGCGCCTGGCCGGGGGGTTGTGTTTGGCGAAGAAAGGGGAGGTGCTTGTGACGGCCCTCTCGCCCATTTCGAATCGGGGGGGCCGGGGTGGTGTTCGAGAACAGCTCCCCGAGCCAACCCGATCGAACTTGTCTGTGATGAGCAGGTTCGCGGTCGAACTTGTTGTGAGGCAAACACAATGATCCTTAGAGTTCACCTCACGGAAACCTTCTGACTTCTCCTTCCTCTAAATGATAAGGTTCAGTGGACTTCTCACAACATCGCGAACTGTGGACCGCCCCCGCGCAATCCGAACACTTCGTCGGACCATTCAATGGGTAGGAGCGGCGGGCGGTGTGTGTACAAAGAGCGGGGCGTAGTCAGCGCGAGCTGATGACTCGCTTACTAGGAATTCCTCGTTGAAGACCAGCAATTGCAATGATCTATCCCCATCGTCGATGAAATTTCAAAGATTACCCGGGCACATCGGCCCAGGCTATAGACTTCGTTGAATACATCCCGGTGTAAGCGTCTTGACCCCGGAACATCTAAGGGCATCACGGACACATTGTGCCTCAAACTTGAGTGGCCTAAGCGGCCATAGTCCCTCTAAGAAGCTGGCCGTGGAGGGTTGCCTCCACATAGCTATTTAAGCGGTGAGGTCTCGTTAGTTAACGGATTAACCAGACAAATCGCTCCACCAACTAAGAGCGACCATGCACCACCACCCATAGAATCAAGAAAAGAGCTCTCGATCATCAATCCTTACTATGTCGGACCTGGTAAGTTTCCCGTGTTGAGTCAAATTAAGCGCGGGCTCCACTCTAGTGGTGCCTTCCGTCAATTCCTTTAAGTTTCAGCCTTGCGACCATACTCCCCAGGAACCCAAGACTTTGATTTCTCATAAGGTGCCCGGTGAGTCCTAAAAAAGCAACATCCGGCGATCCACGGTCGGCATCGTTTATGGTTGAGACTAGGATGGTATCGATCGTCTTGAGCCCCCCGACTTTCGTTCTTGATTAATGAAAACATCCTTGGCAAATGCTTTCGCAGTTGTTAAGTCTTTCATAAATCCAAGAATTTCACCTCGACTATGAAATCTGAATGCCCCAGAAATCACGGTTAATCATTACTCCCGATCCAGAAGGCAACCGCAATAGGATCGAGAATCTGTGGTGTTATCCCATGCTAATGTATCCAGGCGTAGGCTTGCTTTGAGCTAATTTCTTCAAGTAACAGCAGAGGCACGGCCGACGATTAAGGCCGGGGAAATCATGCCGGCGAAGGAGCAGTGCAGCCAGGGTGCACACAGGCGGACCGTCGACCCGACCCAAGGTCCAACTACGAGCTTTTTAAGCGCAACAACTTAAATATACGCTATTGGGCTGGAATTCATCATTGCTGGCACCAGACTTGCCCTCCGTGGATCCTCGTTAAGGGATTTAGGTGTACTCATTCGATTACCAGATTCAATGAGCCGTTATTGTTATTTTATTGTCACTACCTCCCGTGTCAGGATTGGGTAATTTCTTGGCGCTGCTGCCTTCCTTGGATGTGGTAGCTGGTTTCTCAGGCTCCCTCTCCCGGATAGAACCCCTAATTCTCAGATCACTTTCACCACCATGGTGGCCCGGCTATCTACCATCCAAAGTTGATAGAGGCAGAAATTTGAATGATGCGTCGCCCGGCACAAAGGCCGTGCAATCCGGCGAGTTATCATGAATCATCAAAGCAACAGGCAGGAGCCTGCGTCGTGCTTTATCTAATAAATGCATCCCTTCCGGAGAATTAGAGGGGTTTGTTGCGTATTAGCTCTAGAATTACTACATTTGTCAGGAAGTAGTAGATACCATCAAACAACTATAAGCGATTTAATGAGCCATTCGCGATTTCATGATCCCGATTAGTTCATACTTACACATGCATGGCTTAATCTTTGAGACAAGCATGTATTCTTGGCGGGATCAGCCAGGTAGCATTAGATTAATGACTGCATGTGGTTGGTCTTTGGCGGATGGTCGGCGAGGGATCTTGGCGAAAGTGTCATTCAAGAACAAGATTTTGAGGCAACGGGGCACCAGGACCACATTGTTCGCCGCATACCGCATCCAAAGAATAGTCTCCGTCTTGCCCCGCGTAGGCCGGCATGAACTGGCGTGGACCATGTCGGAGACGAGATCCCAGACTCCCCGAAGACTTTTGCAAGGCGTGTGCTATGCAATTCAAACCCATACCGTTTTTGGTAGGTTAGGCAACAGAGGCAACCGTGTGCGCCCCACGCCATAGAGGCAGAAGGTGTGATTGATGATGTAGGATGCATGTCGGTGCACAAGCACGGGCAGACAACAAAAACATCCGAGCACACAACTGGCCGCGTTTGCCATAACCAACACCTTGGAGCGACCACACCTTGCAATCGCAGAGGCATGCAAGCATATGAAGCATCGGGTGGCGCCAGCCTGCATCGCTAGGCATGCATGTAGAGAACCCCGCCTAAACAAAAGCGTTGGTGGTGCCCACCTAATTAGTCCTCTCCAGGAAAATAAAACCAAAGGGGGAAGGAGGGGCTAGGAAGAAGAGGCACATCATGCCCGTTTTTGCTTTGACCTTGAGCGGTGCCATGGGAGGAGGCAGCGTTTCGTTGTTCACAGCAAGCGATTCCATGAAAGGAGGAGGCAACGTTACATTGTTGGTCGTTTAATCGGGAGAAAAAAAACATTCGGCGTAAGAGGATGGGGTGCTTTCTTTTCGGGAAAAGAAACACTGGTGTCGAGTGCGAGGGATGGGATGGTGGATGAGAAAAGACACTTGCGAGCACGAGCCCAACCCGGTGGCAGTTTTTAGGAGGGAGGAGGATGGGATGATGCCCCGACCCCATTGCAGTTTTAGCAAGGCCAGCTGACACATAAAGCAAACAAGAGTACTGGCCCTGAGAGTGTAAGTGTAATCCAAGAAAAACCGAAGGGACAACTAAAAACTGGAAGAACCATGGACCATGGATCACACAAGGAGGCGCTGACATTAGTGGTGTTAGACCAAGACCCGGGTGGTTTCTAGTGTAGTGTGTATGTATGAGACCGCGTGCGGTGCCCTGGCGGCGTTGCGTTGTTGGTTGGTGAGTGGCACCACCAACCGGTGCTATCACCGGAAGTAGTGAACACCTTGTAGAGCATGTCGGGATGAGGGGTGTATCGCCCGACGACAGAGATTTGTGACCCATGACACCTCACCAGCAAAGGGCAACACCGTTTGGGGAATTCTCATGAGGGGAGAATCACCAGGGAAAGCATTGCCCAAGCATCACTGGTGCTAGACTAAGCCACGCCAACAAAAACCCACAAATTTCTGGGGATGCACCAAAAATCGGCGTGTTCGAGCCAAGATTTAGCATGGATGATCGAAATTAATCACCCAAACCACTTGGAAATAACCCACAACAAGCATGGGAAGGCTTGTGTGAGGGTGGGGAAGTCCCATGATCCTGCACCAACCATTTGTGGGCGTGGTTTGAGTGAGGAGCGACCCCCATAATAGGATAATATGCAAAAACCAAATTGTACAAGTAGATACCTTTTTTTGAGTGACATAAGTCCAAGTGGACCTAGAGGTCAATTTTGGTGAGATTTTGCAGGATTTCCTAGAATAATCATATCTCTTCGTCACCAAGTTATAAATTTTTTTGACGAGGGAATAATTTTTTAAATTTTTTTAAAGTGGCTAAAATACAGAAAATCGGAAAAAATGGAAAATGGTACCCTAGCGATCGAGATTTTAGATCGTTTTTTGCAGAAACTCACACAATAATATAACCAATGCATCCACCAAATTCAAAAGCCATTGGATAAAGGGATTGACTTTTAATGATTTTTTAACCAAAACAGGCAAAAGCAAAAATCGGAAAAAATGGAGATACCTTTTTTTTTTTTACATAAATTCCAAAAGTGGACCTAGAGGTCGACTTTTGGTGAGATTTTGCAGTATTTCCTAGAATAATCATATATATTCGTCCACCAAGTTAGAAATTTTTTTTTGTGGGGAATAATTTTAAAATTTTTTTTTAAAGTAGCTAAAATACTGAAAAATGGGGAAAATGGAAAAATGATACCTACAGATCGAATTTTAGCGTCGTTTTTTTTTGCAAAACTCACAGAATAATATAACCAATGCGTCCACAAATTCAAAGAAAGCCACTGGATAAGAAGATTGATTTTTAATGATTTTTTTTTAGCAAAGCGAGGCTGACCTGTGAAAAATCGGAAAAGAGTGGAGGATGAAGTGCGTTTGTCACAAACCTTCCAATGTCATTGGGGTCTAAGACAATTTGACATGAACAGTGTGCTAAGTTTTCTGGCCAATGGCTAAAGTTTTTAGCACCAATGCCAGAAGAGTTTAAACCACGTTTTTAGCCAGTGGCTAAGTTTTTGACATAGTGTCGCAATTAGGTCGCGATTTTGTGTCATGGCTGAAATCTTGACCACGTTTTGTGCAGTGGCTGAAATCCTGACCACATTTTGCCGCGAAGTGACTCAAATTCCTGGCTAAGTTTCGTGGCGTTTTGGCGTGGCTGAAGTCGACCACGTTTTGGCAGGTGGCTCAAATCGGCTAAGTTTACGATCACGTTTTTGTGCAAATGGCTAAAATCGACCATGTTTTGGCACCGTGGCTCAAATCACGGCTAAGTTTGACCGTTTTTGTGCCGTGGCTGAAATTCTGACCACGTTTTGGCTTTAGTGGCTCAATTTTGGCTAAGTTTACGATCCGTTTTTGGCATCGTGGCTAAAAATCCTGACCACGTTTTTATCGACTCAAATTAAATAAGTTTCTGACCACGTTTGGCATTGTCGCTGAAATGCGTGGCTAAGTTTCGACCACGTTTTGGCATAAATGGCTGAAATTCGAACCGCGTTTTTGCATAGTAGCTCCAAATTCTAGCTAAGTTTCGACCACATTTTTGGCGCAGTGGCTAAAATCGACACGTTTAGACCACGTTTTTGGCGCCGGTGACCGAAATTCTGACCCGCGTTAAACGGCGAGTGGCTAAAATTCTGGCTAAGTTTTTTATCCGCGTTTTTTTGGCACCGTGGCTAAAATCCAGACCACGTTTGTACTTGAAGTGGCTCAAATTTTGGCTAAGTTTACGATCGCGTTTTTTGGCATACGGTAAGGTTTTAAAATCGACCGCGTTTTGGCACCGTGACTCAAGTGCAGCTAAGTTTACGACCCACGTTTTGGCTTGCAGTGGCTGAAATCGTGGCTAAGTTTCTTACCATGTTTTTGGCACCGTGGCTGAAATTCCTAACCACGTTTTGGCACGTGGCTCAAATTACAGCTAAGTTTTTGATCACGTTTTTGGTATGGTGGCTAAAATCCGACCACGTTTTGGCGCGTGGCTCAAGTCTGGCTAGAAGTTTCTAACCACGTTTTGTACTTAGTGGCTGAAATCATGGCTAAGTTTACGACCCACGTTTTGGCACCATGGCTTAAATTCTGACCACGTTTTGGCACTTAGTGGCTCAAATTAAGCTAAGTTTACGATCACGTTTTTTGTATGGTAAACAAATTCGACCACGTTTTGGCCATGCGTGGCTCGAGTGCAGCTAAGTTTCTGATCGTTTTGGCACCGTGGCTAAAATCGACCACGTTTTGGCATAGTGTTAAATTCTAGCTAGTTTAAGACCGCGTTTTGCTTGCCGCGGCTAAAAATCCTGACCATGTTTTGGCACCATGGCTAAAATCTTGACCAAGTTTTT
>JAENHJ010000017.1:0-169377 GCA_025330945.1 Mucuna pruriens | reverse complement strand
TGTTGTGCTTCGTTCAGTTACGTATTGCTTATTGATGTGTTTTTTTATAAAGTGACATTTTTTGAGATAGAACACCAACCAATTGAAATTCTAGAAAACTTAAGATGGTGTAGTGGATAAAAAAATTCTTTTGACCAATGCTTCAGTCGAAACTCCATTTTCTAGTGGACAATAGAATCCATGTTAACAATGGATACTAAAACCTTTGGACCTTTGTTTAAAAAGAAAACCATAATGACCAATGACAAAGCCTAACCTAAATCTTATACATAGGCCAGAAACATGGCTGATTTTCATACTTTTCCCAGCCATTCTCCTCCCTCTTTCTTAGATTTTTGTCCTTCCCACCTTCTTGAAGCATCTAAGTTGTGGATCAAGTTTTAAACAGCTTCACTAAAGATTTCTTTGTCTAAGTCTCCATTAAAGTAAGAGAAGCTTACTTTGGTTGTTTCTATGGTTGCATGTGTTAGTGTAGTTAAATTCATTGTTGTATGTTTAGAAATGCATGAGTAAGGTGAAATGAAGTTGGAGCCATTTTCATAAGTTTTAGGGTTTTTGTATGAATTATTGATATAATGATGAAATTGACTTATGTTGTTTTGATGATTAATTTACATTATGATGATGTTATTTGGTTGATCTAGTGCTATTGAAATGATAATATGATTTGATTGAATTTTTGATAAATTTATGAGTTTGCATAAATCGACTTTAGGATTTTATTAGGTGAGCTCATCACTGAGTAAATGAAAAACCATATATTTTGAGTTTCTATTGAAGACTTGCTAAGCACCTTGGAAAATCTGGGTAGATTTATGAAAAAAATATGAATATTTTGCTGAGTGGCTTGAAGGCTCGTCAGGAGAAAATGAAGAACAAATGAGCTATATAAGTGCTCATTAAGCAGTGACTAAGCGGCTAAGCAAATTTGAAAAACTTAGTGAGAAAACTAAAAAAGTGATAAACTTTGCTGAATGATTCAAGTGTTCACTGGTGAGAATCTTGAGAACCTAAATGCATAGAATTTGTTGGACAGAGTCTTGCATTTGTTGAATGACTAGAGTTAGTTCTAGAATTGAAGAGCTCTTTGTGGTCCCTCAGGTAAGAAATAGAGTAAGGATGAGATAATGAAGTTTCTATGACTTCATTCTTTGACCAATAAGCCCGTTTGTTGAATGATTAGGGCGGGGAAAAGGAGCTCTATGTTGCTCTTCGGTTGGAGTGAGGAGGATGCCTCGTTGGGCGGTAAGGATAAAACTTAGTAGTTAAGTCATTGTGGCTTGGCTTGTTGGGAAAATAGGGCGTTTGCTAGGAAATTGAACAAAAATTATCTCTTTGTGATTCCATTCATTGGGCAAGTTATTTACTCGTTGAGTCAGTACATGTACTTGAGAATTACACCCTTACCCTCATTGGGTAAGGATTCGTTGAGTGAGATACCCATTTCTTTGGGTGAATCAAGTAGTAGTGATGCAACTTGTCTTTAAAGCAATTCCTCACCTCTTAATTAATATACTTTTAAAATATTAAATAAAATATGTAGATGAATATGTGGGTAGGATGATGTAAAAGAATGAAGTAGAACCTTAATAGTATGAAATTCGCCAAGACTTGATAACTTTATCCATGGAAATATGGATGTGCATGTTTTGTTGATATAGGGTGTAACTGGCCTTATTTTTGGTGGTTGTTGAACCATTTCTTATTATGAATGGTACAACTTGCCTTGAAGGTGACCATGATGAGATGGTGGATACAGTTGTTGGTATCAAAGTTCAAAAAATTGGAAATGATCGTTGGATCATTGTTGTTGTGTGTTATATGAGTCTAACTCTGAAAGCTAAAATGAGTAGACACATAAGTTGTTGAATTGTCATGGGGATTCTTAACCTATAGTTATAAGGAAGAGTGAGAGTAATGCAGAATGGTCTTGGGGATAGAAACGAACAAATGAATTTCATAACGGGTCTTGGTCATTCAAACCCTGCATCGTGGTAAAAAGCCATACCTATATGCATCTCAATTGATATCGTTGTTTACTTCCACAACATCATTTCTTCTTTCCCCAATGTTAAGTAATGCAGTGCGAGACTCTTCGAAAGTTAAGTGAAAATGTCGAAAATGATCAAGCAACTTATAAAAGTCTCCATGGGTATATTTATGTATCTATCCATGTACTTGTGCGACGTATACGTACAAATGTGATTTATTGTTAAGAGTTGATGCTTATTGATGAATGAATGTAGGGTCTTGGTATCTAGGATGATGTTATGATATGTATGTTGTGTTATATGTTAAATGCCTTGTTTTTTAGATATAAGAGTATGTTAGAGTAAGCTTACCCTTATGTCTTTTCGGATATGTGTACAATTGTGATGACTTCAAATGACGTGTTCATTGGAAGGAAATGCTGCAATCACCAAGGAGCTTGAAGATTCACCACATGCCACGGGAAGAGTGTACAGACATTTCGCTTACTTTCGATATACTAAGGTGGGCCTAGTAAGGGCTCAGGGATTGATCACATATAGCAACACATCTAGTACCAATGAAATGTGATAATGGGTACATATCGACAAATATTCCATATTTCACTATCACTTTTGCACCCACTTGGACATCTGGTTGCCTATATAGGAAATGTGAGCAAGCTACACATTTCACTCGTGATCAGTTAACTGGGAATAACAACCGTCATCCTTCCTGTCTTGGTTCTTGTTCTCTCCATTTTAGGACCGTTCTCAAGACCCGTAGTCATGATTGAGCTTCCTCTTTTGTATATCTGCCATAATAGTTATGTTATTTTCATTTCTGTTAGTTGTGGGGACCAACTCAAGGTGTTTTGATGTATCTATGTTCCTTTTATGATGTATATGCTTTGATGGGTAGTTTGATGTAAGCCCCAACTTTAGTTCTTGTTGTTTTCTTTTGTTCTTTGATATAAATGGTAGGTGACACAAACAATGTAATTAAGAACCAACCTTGATGTTTATCTTTTTTGGTTGATTCCTTTACCTATCTAAATGGACATGTAGATATTGTTTATATTTTATGTTTGTTGCATGGGTTATCATGAAAAGAAAAATTTATACACTCTTTTTGTAATGAAATTAATATAAGGTTTTTAAAAATCAACATTCACATGTTTAGTTTCCATTGTTTAATAACTATTATGACAACAAATTATTACAAAAACCAGCTTGTAAAGTAAAAGATTACCTCATGTATATACTCATTCAGGTCATCTCACTAGTTGATGTAAGATCTCCAATAGTGTCGAGCATTTAATAACTAGTACTCTTATAATTTATTAGGCCTCTATAGTTTGAACATCAATTCCAAGGCATATACTAGGAAGATCCCACACCCTTTATCCTATCATTGACCTTCCTTTATCCAATTCTCTTATCACCTTAGTTGATTCATCTATCCAAGTACGAATTCAAATGATATGTTGTTGCAATGGTGTAAACACCAATTTTTCAAAAAAAAAAAAGAAAGAGAACAAAAACAAAAAAAATGAAAAACGAAAGTAGAGGAGGAAGAAGGAGAGCAGAACAACTTTTCCTCTTTGGCTTCCCCACTAACAACCCCTTCCCTCCAACTACTCCATTATTCACTTCCCTTCAACAAATCTAATCTACTACTCTACAACCTGGCTCTTTCTCTGCACCCACCCTTCCTCTTCAACTTCGTAATATCCAAAATTATTTAATTATTATTTTAGAAAATAAATTACATTATTATTATTATTATTATCAGTTTATTTTAATTATTAATTGTTTGCAGAAATTATTTTATTAAATAATTGCATTTTGAAACTGAAATGTTATTATTATTGTTATTATTCTTAATGATGGCAGAAAATTAATTTAGTATTTAAATATTCACATTTAATTTTATTTTAATGGAGGTCTTGATGATTTTATAAATCGATGAGACCTTAATCTAAATTATTTTCATTTATTAATTTAATTAATCGAATTAAGGGGAGGGGCTGAAGGGTGGGTCGGGGGTTGACCTGACCCAACTAGAATATTAGACAGGGTTAATTAGTTTACCCTAATTGGTGTTTTGCACGTCGACAGCCCAGACATGAGGAGAGAACCCACATGAGGAGGAGGGAGTTAGGGTCGTCGAGATCGTCCTGAGTCGCATCAGATCCTCGTTGTTCTTCGCATCTAAGGTACGGGGGAGATGAGTTTTGTTATATGTGAATGCGTGGGTATGCAGTGTAGTGAGAAAGCAATCCCTAAGTCCTCTAGATCTAAATTCTCAAATTTGTTTGATTATTATGTTCTAAAACTATTTTAATCGATAGAAAAAGATTCACAATGTGTACCGTGATTTTGGTTGACTTAATTGATAATGTAATTGGTTGCCTTTAGTGTGAAGGAGAACCTCTAGAGGGAATCCCCGAAGAACAAGAAGAATGACTTTGATGAACATGTTTTTCTTCGTTATGCTTCCAAGTATGCAGAGATGTCGGAGTTACATCTCACTATTTGGGTTTCATTTACGTAAGAAAGAGCAAGAGGGTCTTCCTTAGGACCCTTATTAATAATTGTTATTGTATGGTGTCTTGTGGCAATTGAAGGGTGTGATACCCTTCTATCCCGAATACTTAGATTAAAATAATAATGTAAATAAAAAGGAAGATAAGGTAATAGTTAAAACCAAAGAAACACAATTCGTATTAAGGATAAAAGATTCACATGGTCATTAAACAAGTAGGTACAAAGTTTTCGAGAAGATTTTAAATCTAAATATTATAATTGAAAAATAAAGTCATTATCATCTTCAAACAACAACAACAACAAAAGAAATAGAACAACTATTCTAAATTCCAAAGCCCCATCTCATACTAATCAGAGCAAGTCCCGCCCCTTCAAAACTCGGCACCATGAGTGCCCTCAACATTACCTAAAAGAAAACCACAAGAGAATACGGTGAGAAATAACATTCAATCATATATAAATGCAGATAATACTCCAAATCCCACCCATTACCGTACTCAATTGCTAACAGCTCACAAATACTCATATATCAATCACAAGTTCCATCACATTCATAATCAATCACATTCCATTCATGTTTACAACATGCACATGCTCACACAACGCATATGCCAATCACCACACCTAAGAGTCTCGATTCGGAACTCCACATCATGGGCGAACCTCCTCAATTCCCTTAGTTATCGCTAATGATGGCCACACTATTAAACACCACTTATGGCCGGTGTGTCGCACAGTTAAACACCACCTATGGCCCGTCTAGAAGACATTCTAAACAACCCAAACACCACTGTGGACCGCATGTAGCATGGTTAAACACCACCTATGGTCGGCGTGTAGCATGGTTAAACACCACCTATGGCCAATGCGTATGAATGTCCCTCATCATTAGTCCACCCTGTTAAACACCATTTTTGGCCAGGGTCCCCTATTAAACACCACATATGGTCAGGGTATTATAGCCACGTCTAAACTCATGCATCTCATGTCTATACTCAATGCATTCTCATCCACATTCTTATTCTCATGATTCATACATGATTCATACATTATTCAAATAGTCCATAATCATTACCAAAATCATATCAATTTAGCCATCATTCTCATAAATCATTTATAAGAACACGTAGCTAATATTTTTCAATCAATCATGGCAACATCACATACATTACAATTCATAACCACATGATGAACAACGATACATACGAATAATCTCATATTTCCATACTTCAATAATTATATCTACTCCATATGTGATTATAGATTAACACCTTTCACAAAAAGCAACCAATTAAATTATCAATTAAATAAACCAAAACAACAAAATACATTGACGAATCTTTTCTACCGATTAAAATGTTTTTAGAACATAATAACCAAACAAATTTGAGAATTTAGATCCTAGAGGAACTTAGGGATTGCCCTCACTACCCATACACTCCGGTATTCACTTATGGCCGAACCCATCTCCCTCGTACCTTAGATGTGAAGAACAGTGATGATCTGATGCAGCTCTGGGACGATCTGAACACCCTAGCCCCTCCTCCATACATAGTCTGACGCGTAAAACACAAATTAGGATAAGCTGATTACCCCTGTCTAATATTCTAACTGGGTCGGGTCAACCCTGACCCGCCCGTCAGCCCCCCATCAATTCAATTAATTAAATTAATAAATAAAAATAATTTAGATTAATGCCTCATCACTTTTAAAACCATTAACTTCTCTATTAAAATAAAATTAAATGTAAATATTTAAGTACTAAATTAATTTTCTGTCATCGTTAAGAATAATAATAATAACATTTTAGTTTCAAAATGCAATTATTTAATAAAATAATTTCCTGCAGCAATTAATAATTAAAATAAAATTGATAATTGTAATCATGAAATTTATTTCTAAAAATAATTAAATAAATTTGAGGGTGTTAGAAAGGGGATTAAATTCTTGGATTAACGTTTTGTCTTAATGTGATTTTTGTTTGAAATTGTATGGTTAATCGTCTTAATTACTTGATTCTCGTGGTTGTTTATGGTTATTCATGGTTGAGGTTCAATTTGGGACTCTTGTATTTAATGGTGAAATTGGGTGGAATTCAATGGTGTTTTATGTACGTTTCTGTGCGTTCTTATAAATGATTTATGGTAATGATGGCTAAATTGATATGATTTTGGCATGATTATGGACTGTGTGAATGATGTATGAATCATGAGAATGAGAATGTGGATGAAAATGCATTGAGCATGGACATGAGATGCATGAGAAGCCAGACGTGACTATAATACCTCGGTCATATGTTGTGTTTAATAGGGGACCCTGGCCAAAAGTGGTGTTTAACATGGTGGACTAATGATGGGGGACATTCATATGCATGGGCTAAAGGTGGTGTTTAACCATGCTACACGCCGGCCATAGGTGGTGTTTAACGGTTGTGTAGAATGTCTTCGCATGGGCCATAGGTGGTGTTTAATTGTGCGACACACCAACCATAAGTGGTGTTTAACGGTGTGACCATCATTAGCGGTAACTAAGGGAATTGAGGAGGTTCGCCCATGGTGTGGAGTTCCGAATCGAGACTCTTAGGTGTGGTGATTAACATATGCATTGTGTGAGCATGTGCATGTTGTAAACATGAATGGAATGTGATTGATTTTGAATGCGATGGAACGTGTGATTGATATATGAGTATTTGTTAACTGTTAGTAATTGGGTATGGTAATGAGTGAGATATGGGGTCTTATCTGCATTTATATATGATTGAATGCTATTTCTCACCGTACTCTCTTATAGTTTTCTTTTGGGAATGTTGAGGGCACTTGTGGTGCCGAGTTTTGAAGAGGTGAAAATGATGGGCATATCAATAACTCACTAAATGTATACAGAAATGAAAGTGATTTATATATTTGAAATATGTGTCAAACACATGAATGACGTGTTTAGATCAACATTAATCATTTATATGATAATTTTTTTTATGTGTACTTAATGTTAATGTTTGAACATGATAATGACCATGTGAACCTTTTATCCTTAATACGAATTGAGTTTCCTTGGTTTTATCTATTACCTTGTCTTCATTTTTATTTACTTGATTATTTTAATTCAGTATTCGGGTAGAAGGGTGTCACAACTTTAGATTTCGATAGGGACGAGACAAGCTCCCCATTGTTATACCCCAAATCGGTCCGGCCCACTCTTTTGGAATCTTCGAGTCAACCCCGAGTCAACCCTGGCCCGCCTAGAGGCCACCTGGACTCAGTCAAACCAAGACTGGAAGAACATCGGACGAGGCCGAGTCCGCCTCGCCCACGACTCAGATTCTCAACCGAGTGGTCCTGGATCTTAGGAGAATCTTAACCGAGGCCGAGTCAACCTATCCAATCCACAGCCAAAGTCGCCCGGGATCTTAGGAATCTTAACTACCCCCACACGCGGAGCCGCCTCTGTTTCTAGCCCAACAACTACTATCATGCGAAGCCCAAGGGGGACCATCCAACCACTACTCAACCCTATATAAACCCCTGCTACGAAGTGTCAAGGGGAGGAAAAGAGGAGAGGAGAAGGATAGGAGAAGGAGAACCGCGGAAACGAAAAGCTGACGATTGCTAAGAAAGGAAGGAAGCGTCCCAATCCAAAGTTGAAGGGCAAGCGAGAAATCTTGGTCTACAAGCAAAGAGTCATCTACTAATTTCGGCATCCAGGTTGGTTGGTCCCCTTTTCTTTTCATAATTAGCGTAGTATTGTTCGCATTGTCGAAGCCACCCATCCTCCCTCGAATCCCTCTTAGCCTAGTAGTCCCCAGTCCGAGAGAAACCGAGACTCCACCCCAAGGCCGAGTCTATCTCGGCCTAAACCTCTTGACCGAGCACGACTCGGCTAGAAAGATGAGGCCACAGTCAGCCTAGCTCCCCACTCGCCTGAGACCCAGAACTACGTAGACTTTGAACCCTCTAAAGCCGAGGTACGTAGGCCTAGAGGGCACACCTCTATCAAGTCAAAATCCCAAATTCCTCAAATCTTAAATCCCAAAACTTTCAGAACACCTCACCTGAACCTCCTTCTCCCCAAGACTTAAACCAAAAACACAACCCAAATACAAGCACTATCTCTCTCCCCATATGGTTAACTAAGGGTAACTGTCAAGTGATAGGCATGCCGGGGAGCCCTCATGCCCCTAGCATGTAACCAACTCCCGAACCCACATCCCTGACGCCAAACCAGCCTTTCCCTAGGTTTCCCTATATTCCTAAAAAATGTAGGTGGCGACTCCAGATGTCCGGAACTGAGTCGGTCATAAGTACAGGTGAGTCGGTCCTTGCGTCACGATTTTCGGGTTGTGACAGATGGCGACTCCACTGGGGACTCTTTTTTTATCGAGAGTTGAGCCCTGTTAGGTTAGCCACGTTGGAGAGGGATGGTGCTTACGATGCTGAGTGTTGTGTGGTTCTAGCTTTATTCGTCTTTCGTATGTTTTGTATGAAATCATAGGGTAGACGACAATATCTTGCTATTATACTGTGGGGTGTATATGGGGGCCCCCCTTTAAGAGGGTTGCCATGATGAGTGTATATATATCCACGAGTGCAGTCCTATTCCCAGACCTGAGAGTTAAGGAGTGCGGAGCGTGTAGCGGTACCATACTGGAGATTTCTCTGTACCGGTGACCGTGATAGTTCCACCTGGGGCTGATGACCTGAGGGAGCTAGCACACTCTGGGAAATTGGTCCTGTTTGTGTTGGAAACCTCAGGGAGTCCATAAACCCAGGAGCCTAATGGTGAGGAGGTCGAGATATCTAATGGTGAGAACCTAAGGGGAAACTGATGGGGGTAAACATTAAACCAAATCCCAACTAAACCCTAATCCAAGTCGTATACCTTAGTCCAAGTCAACCCACTAAACCCTAGTCCGAGTCATGATCCAAGTCAGCCAACTAAACCCTAGTCCGAGTCATAATCCAAGTCAGTCAACCAAACCTTAGTCCGAGTCATAAGCCTTAAACCAAGTCAACCAGCTAAACCTTAGCCCGAGTCATGAACCTTAGTCGGATAAACCTTAGTCCGAGTCATAAACCTTCGTCCAAGTCAACCAAATAAATCTTAGCCCAAGTCAACCAAATAAACCTTAGTCCAAGCCAGCCAAACCCTAATCCGAGTCATAAAACTTAACTCAAGTCGGCCAATTAAACCCAAGTCCGAGCCATAAACCTTAGTCCGAGTCATGAACCTTAGTCCCAGTTAGATAAAACTTAGGCCGAGTCTTGAACCTTAGTCCAAGCCCTTTAACCCGAGTCTACCAACCGAACCTTAACCCGAGTCTACCAAGCAAACCTTAAACCGAGTCTACCAAGTAAACCTTAAACCGAGTTTGCCAAGTAATCCTTAACCCGAGTCTGCCAAATTAGCCCCAACCCAAACCAGCCCAATCCATCCTCACCCGAAGCCGCCTAGCCTTTACTTGGTATTGCATGGTGACACTTAAACTAATTACGGGACTTTTAGAAAATGATAACCAGACACGTCCTCGGCGAAAGAGGATAGGATATCCCCGCCCAAGTCGGGACTCCACTGCACACTCTCCGCAACCTCGGCAGTCATTTAAAAGGGCAGTGGCGTAGGAGCTTTGAGAAGATGCATGGAAACCTCCTGCAAATCTTGAAGATTGAGACCCAATCCGAGGCCCTTGAAGCCCTGATCCAGTATTATGATGCGCCAAGAAGATGCTTCACTTTCAGCGACTTCAAATGGCCCCCACGTTGGAGGAGTATGAACAGCCGCTTTCGGCCTGCCCTTGGTAGACGGAACACTATACTTCCACCAAGAGCAGCCACCTTCCTGGGCACCATAGCCCGTCTGTTGAAGACTTGGAGGAGGACATAACTCGAGCTAAGAAAAACAATGGCACGAAGGCCTCCCAAGGCTTACAGGAACAGAGACTCGACCATTTCCGGCTAGGAGAAAACTGGCCCGCCTTCGTAGACACTCTCGGGCTGCTAATATACGGGATCCTACTGTTACCCCAGATAGAAGGTCATGTAGACCGCACAGCCATGGAAGTATTTCTAGCCAGGAAAAACAAAGGAGAAAACCCCACCATGGCCGTTCTGGCAAACACATATTTCTCCCTCCACCAGTGTGGTGAACGAAGGCGGGGGATCCTAAGATGTTGCACACCCCTTCTATATCTTTGGTTGACCTCCCACCTCTTTCAATGCAAACACCGCACCACCTGTCCTATAGAGAGCTTTAAATGGAGCTGGGTTCCCCCCATGACTAACAAAGAATGGGCTCAAATGCTCGAAGAAGCGGCAGAGATCCGCTTGCTGGTACCCACCATGGAATGAAAGAGAACACATCATCGTCAAATGCGAAGGGTATCCAAACATACCTTTGCTAGGGACGCAAGGGGCGATCAACTACAATCCAGAATTGGCGGTTCGGCAAGCCCGCTATCCGATAATCGTCCCACCATCAGAGAAGGCCTTGACCCCTTTCGCATTGCTGGGACCCGAGGCATGGGAAGGGATCCATTACCGAAAGATACGGCGTGCCTTGATTAACCCCACCAAAAGGGGGACTTCGGAAAAACTCCGGAGCTGCGGGGCTTCATTAGAATATCGCCAATGGGTGGAAAAACGGGTCAAGGACCTCAAACTTCCCTGGGACAAGGTGCAGCCCCATGATCGGACACTCAACCATATGAAGTGCAGGAGACTCTCGAGGTCGAAAGGCTCAAAAGATCCCTGGACCAGACGAGGGCCGAAAAAGCACACTAGAAACGGAAACTCGAGGAAGCACTTGATGAGGTTTACCACGAAAAGCACGTGAACGATGAGATTACCAAGAAGGCCAGGGTAGAGCACGAGGCCCGGTTAAGAATCGGCAGTTGCCTCAGGGCTGCCGACCCGAGAAATGTCAAGAAGGGCCGAAGCGCAACCAGGTAACCAAAGACAAGGAACAACTTCGAAAGGGCACTTTGGGAGGCGAAAAAGGGAGGCTGAGCAGCAAAGAGCAACTCCATCAACTACAAGGGAAGCTGCGTCTCCTAGAAGAAGAACTCCAAGGGCCAATCTTTCCAAGGAACTCCTAAAGGGAGCAAGAGCGTAAAAGCCCTACTAGAAGCGGTCGGGGGATCGCACAAAGGCCGAGGGAAGAGGAGGCTCGGCTTAAGGAAACCATCAGGAACTCAAACAGGCAGCCGAAGGGTGGGAGCGACGATGTCAAGACATAGCTGACAATGCTGAAGAACAAGTAAATGCAGCCACAGCCGAAGCCTCATTCTGGAAAGACAAGTTCTTCAAGTTAGCAAGTCTGGGCAACCAAGCGCTAAAACACATACCCTAGAGCCTCCGCGTAGCAAAGGGCATGGCCGTCTTCATAAAATTACCTAGGAAAATAACAAGCTTTTTAAATCTTTGTAGGAAGTTTTATGACCACTTAAGGGCCCGGGTCCCCCCGCCCTGATTAAATTAGGCCGTGTACTGTTTTGGGAACTATTTGTGTTTGGTGACTCGTTTTTTGAAATAACACCAGTAATTAGATATTTTGCATGCATACCTTGTTTATTCCTCTCATCCATTTTCGCTAAAATTCCTTTTCCTTACGTCCAATCCAGGCCAATCACGATACATACACCTAGCCACCAATATCGTACTCGAGCCCGCACCCGCCACATGGAACAAGCAATAGACGAGCTGGAGCAGCAAAGCATCCAGACCAGGGCAGAGGTCGGCCAAATGAGGGAAAACATGGGAGAAATAAAGGAACAACTGAATAGAGTGTTCGAGCTTCTCACTCGAAGCGCGCCTCCACTCGCTCCCACGGATACGATCGGAACGGCCTCTAACGCCGCCACCCAGGGAACCCCAACATACCCCCCAGGCTTCACTCCCCAATACGGAATGCCTTTGGGGTGGAACGCACCCGCTGAAGCCCCGACGATAGAAGAACCTGAAACAGGGCGACCTCTGCCCCCGGCCACGACAAGTCTCCCCCACTGCCCTTATTCCTCGGCCCAGGCAGGGATCACCCTCAGGCACTCAGAGGTCACCCCCGTCCGCGATGAAAAGATTAGTTCTTTCGAGCAAAGGATTCGACTCATTATAGGCACTGGGGGCCACGGCCTAGATGCCGCAGACCTCTGCCTAATGTCCGATGTAGCCCTCCCGGCAGACTTCAAGACCCCCAAATTCGAAAAGTACAAGGGTAGCTCTTGCCCCCGAGTACACACGGCTATGTCTTCTTGGGAAAATGGCAACCTACGTCCACCACGACAAGATCCCGTGCATTGCTTCCAAGATAGCCTTACTGAGGCCCGCCTTGACTTGGTATGTCAACTTAGAGAAAGGGCAAGTAAAAACTTGGAGAGATCTCGAGAGGCATTTGTTCGCCAGTGCAGTCTGATGAGGGATATGGCGCCGATCGGTCCCGTCTCCAAAATTTGTCTAAAATTGACTCAGAAGGGTTCAAAGACTATGCCCAACGGTGGCGTGAGTGGCGGCCTTGAGTTAAGCCTCCCTAACCGAGAAGGAAATGGTTTCACTGTTCATCGAAACATTACCAGCCCCGTTCTACGACAAAACTGTGGGAAGCGTGGCCTCTAACTTCGCAGACCTGGTAATCGTAGGAGAGAGAATCAAAGTCGGCATCAAACGCGGGAAATTCATCAACAATTCTGCCAATCCTGCAAGAAAACTCCTATTTGAAAGAAGGAAAGGGGAGGCCAATGCCGTGACCATCGGAAGCCCGAATACCTCCCCAATCACCTCCGAACCACCCGGGGATGTCGTCTCCCCAACACCCAGAGTCCAAGCGGAGGCGAACGCAAGCTTGACCAACGCCTACGGATCCTAGGACAACCAGGCTCAGGAGAGTCTTCACCCCTATACCGATGTCATACACGACCCTCTTCCATCAGCTCCTGCAAAAAGCAGATGATCACGGCGGTGCCATTACGACCTCTAGAACCCCCCGCACCGGATTACAATCCCAACGCCAAATGCGAATACCATGAAGGGGGCCCGGGCCACACCACGGAAAACTGCTGGGCACTGAGACACAAAATACAGGATCTCCTGGAAGGGGGATGGCTCAAACTGGAGGCAAAGAAGCCCAATGTAAGCACCAACCCTCTCCCACCTCACGAGGGAGCATCAGTCAACGCCTTGGATCACGAATCCACCGGGCAAGACACCGAGGGGCAAACCATCCCCCAGATTGCGGTAATAGAGCAAGGCGAGCCCCCACAAAGGGAGCCAATTACCCATTTACTACGATCCGATGCAAATGACGAGCCCTTCCTCACCATCGGTGTCACAGCCCAGACCCGACTACCGTGACAACCATGACCCCTGGCTATACGAACCAAAGCACCACCGGAGATAGCCAAAGAGGAAGAGCATGCAAAAGAGGTCATCAATATAGCCGAGGAGGGAGGCCTCACTAGAAGTGGACGCATCTATACGCCCGAGACTCTCCGAAGCCAGAAAGCTCAAACCGCTGACAAAAGGCCCGTAGTCCAGGCAACGTTAAATGCCGAAATACCCATTCGAGCACCAGGAAAAGAGGATGAGGAATTCCTGAAGATCATAAGGCACAGTGAACATCAGTTCCTCGACCAAATGAACAAAACACCTGCACGAATCTCGCTCTTATCTCTGTTACTCCACTCCGAGGCCTACCGGAACCTCCTCCTGAAGGTTTTACAGGAAGCTCATGTGGCCCACGACATAACTACGGAAAGATTCGGCACCTTGGTTAACAACAGCACCAGCAAAGGTCATCTGACCTTCTCCGATGATGAGATACCCAAGGAAGGAAAGGGTCACAACCAGCCACTCCACATCTCGGTAAAATGCGGTGGCTATATGATTGCGAGGTCCTCATCGACAACGGATCATCTCTGGCACGTCCTCCCCAAGGTGACATTTGGATAAGCTCACCCCCATGGACGCACAATTGAGGGCTAGCTCCATAGTGGTGCGGGCATTTGATGGGTCAAAGCGAGAAGTCATGGGAGAAATCTCCCTACCCATCCTCATCGGGCCGGTCTTATTCAATATTGACTTTCAGGTCATGGACATCCGTCCGGCCTACAATTTGCCTCCTCGGACGACCTTGGATACACGCCAGGCGCCGTGCAATCCTCTCTTCACCAACAGGTGAAGTTCATCGATGACCACCGCATAATCAGCGTCACGGGAGAAAAGGAACTAGTGATCACCACTCCCATCCCCGAGGAATACATCGAGGGAGACGAAGAAGCACTTGAGACCTCCTTTCAATCATTAGAGATCGACAACGGACAAGAACCCAAAGGCGCCACATCCCCTCAGGCAAGCACAGCGCTACAGATCATGATCAAGGGAGGATACCAACCGGGCAAAGGACTGGGCCCCCACCTGACAGGCACACCAGCCCTAATCCAGGTGTCCGAAAACCCAGGACGATTTGGAATCGGCTACCAGGCAAGCAACCTCCAAGGGGGCGCTCAGGGGCTCGCATTTGTGCGAGGGAATGTGTCAGCAATTGGGGAAGGACGTGAAGACCGGGAACCATGGGTATACGCCACGCAAGAGGAGCTCACCAACTGGACCACGGAAAGATTACTAGACCTAGACCTTTTGGAAATGTAATTTGTTTGATGACTTGTTTTTTTTCCTTTCATTTACCTTTTTGTAAAGACCACCCAGACCATTTCATTGCCAACAAAGTTTTAGCATGTTTTGTTTTCTCTTTCACCTTTGTCCTTTCTTACGTCACGCTAAAATAAATCTCCTCTAAAAAACAAAAAAAAATAGTCCGACGAACGACCTGCCCTTAGGGAATGAAGAGCTTGACCGACCTGACATGCCAAGCAAAGGCATCGACACCGAAGTCGAAGCTCTGGTAGACATAGAACGGGGTGTGAGCACAGAAAAACCAAGGTTCGAGGCCCCGATAGAGGACCTCGAAAGGGTGAGCCTGCAGAAAGAAATAGGGGGGAGGGAGGTTCGCATAGGCAAACAAATACCCTCGACATCACGAGTCAAGCTCCTCCAACTTCTGGAAGAGTACGCAGACATCTTTGCCTGGTCATATCAGGACATGCCTGGTTTGGATCGACAGATTGTCGAGCATCGATTGCCCTTACTTCCAGGGGCCACCCCAATCAGGCAGCAGCTACGAAGAATGAAACCAGAGGTGGCCCTCAAGATTAAGGAGGAGGTAGAAAAGCAGTGGAACACAGGGTTCCTCGCGGTGGCCCATTACCCCAAATGGGTAGCTAATATAGTGCCGGTTCCCAAGAAAGACGGATAAGTGCGAATGTGTGTGGATTACGAGGGGATTTAAATAGGGCCAGTCCCAAAGATAACTTCCGCTACCCCACATTGGCGTACTCAAGTGGACAACACCGCTCAACACTCCTTCTTCTCATTCATGGGCCAGATTCTCGGGCTACAACCAAATCATGATGCTCCCGGAAGACCGGAGAAGACCACGTTCATTACGCTATATGGGGGACTTTCTTTACAAGGTCATGCCGTTCGGGCTTAAAAACGCAGGTGCAACATACCCGTGAGCCATGGTAGCCTTGTTTCATGACATGATGCCTGAGAGAAATTGAAGTCTACGTGGACGACATGATCGCAAAATCAAAAACAATAGAGCAGCACATATAGGACTTGCGAAAGCTCTTCGCCAGGCTCCGCAAGTATAAGTTACGGCTAAACCCGGCCAAATGTACTTTTAGAGTAAAATCAGGCAAGCTGCTCGGTTTTGTGGTCAACGAAAACGGTATCGAGGTTGACCTGGACAAGGTCAAGGCTATCAGGGAAATGCCAGCCCCTAGAACAGAGGCAGAAGTCAGGGGATTCCTGGGACGAATCAACTTCATATCTCGTTTCATCTCCCAGCTAACAGCCACTTGCTGCCCCATTTTCAAATTCCTGCGGAAGAAGCAAAGGAAGGAATGGGATTCGGAATGCCAGGAGGCCTTCGACAAGATCAAGCAGTACCTAGAAAATCCCCCGGTACTTGTACCGGCCGTGCCAGGGCGACCACTGATATTATATTTGACTGTACTAGAAGAATCCATGGGAGGCATGCTAGGTCAGCGGGACTCCGCCGGGAAAAAGGAACAAGCCATCTACTACCTCAGCAAAAAGTTCACGGAATGCGAGGCAAGATATTCAACACTTCGAGCGGACTTGTTGCGCCTGCGTCCTGGCCGCCAAAAAGGCTCGGACCATACATGTTGGCCCATACAACCTGGCTAGTAGCCAAGAATGACCCGTCAAATACATCTTGAAAAGCCCGCCCTCACCGGACGAATCGCACGTTGGCAAATGGCCTTATCTGAGTGCGACATCCTCTATGTGAACCAAGCGGCCGTCAAGGGAAGCTGCCACGTTGAACAGACTTGCCTACCATCCTGGCGGACTCGCGGCCATTAAGCTATGAATTCCCAGACGAACATCTCATGGCCACCATGGTAGACAAGGACCAACGCAATGATGAATGGACAATGTGGTTTGACGGGGCCTCCAATGTAAGTAGGAAATGGGATCGGGGTCGTCCTAATCTCGCCGATGATCGGTGTCTCCGTTTCTTGCCAAGCTAGGTTTTATTTGCACCAATAACATGGCCGAATACTGAAGCATGCACCATGGGGCTGCTGATGGCTCTAGAGCACCAAGTAAAAAGACTCAGAGTCTTCGGAGACTCAGCTCTGGTCATTTACCAACTCCGCGGAGAATGGGAGGCAAGAGACTCCAAGTTAATCCCATACCATGACTATGCAAAGGAGATCATGTCGGCATTCGACATGATCACCTTTAATCACGTCCATAGCGAAGAAAATCAAACAACCGATGCGCTTGCCACTCTATCCGCCATGGTACAAGTAAACGAGGGACAAGAAATGGTGATCCAAGTTTGGCAACAGCCGCAAACCGCATATTGCCATTGCCTCTCCCGTGAGACAGCAATACCAAATGTAGAACCATGGTACTTCGACATAAAAAGATACCTCGAAACAGGAAAATACCCAGACAATGCCCCGAAAACAAAGAAGCGAACTCTACGGCGCCTAGCTTCGGTTTCCTACTAAAGTGGAGCCACGCTACAAAAAGAAACTCCGATATGACACTCCTCCGTTGTGTAGATGAGCACGGTTAAGCAAATCATAGAGGAGGTGCACGAGGGAATTTTCGGCACCCCACGTAAACGGACATGCCCTGGCTACAAGATACTCCGGGCAGGTTATTACTGGACCTGATGGAGTCGATTGTTACCGGCACGTCCCTAAATGCGCAAAGTGCCAAATCTCGCCAATCACCTCAATGTTTCTCCCTCCACGCTTCACAACCTCAATGCCCCCCCCGGCCCTTCTCCATGTGGGGCATCGATGTAATTGGTCCTATCGAGCCAAAAGGCGTCCAATCGAACAGATTCATTTTGGTGGCTATTGACTACTTCACCAAGTGGGTGGAAGCATCCTCCTACTCCTCTGTTCAGCGCAATCGTGGGTACGGTTCATCAAAAGGACATCATATGCCGATATGGCCTCCCCTCACATCATCACGCACAAACGGCACTAATCTGAACAACAAAATGATGTCGAACTTTGTGAGCAATTCCGTATCACCCACCACAACTCTACACCCTACCGTCCCAAGATGAATGGAGCAGCAGTGGAAGCGACTAATAAAAACCTGAAGAAGATAATACAGAAGATGGTAGTCACCTACAAAGACCGGCACGAGATATTACCATATGCCTTACCACGATATCGTGCTTAGATGCGAACATCCACGGAGCAACCCCAGTACTCCCTCGTAATGCGACACGTATACCCCCGCCAATAGAGGTAGAAATACCCTCCCTAAAGGTACTGGCCGAAGCCAAGCTAGACGAAACCGAATGGGTCCAAAGAACGCTTCGACCCGATTAAACCTCATCGATGAAAAATGACTCACTGCCTTGTGCCATGGCCAATTATACCAGAAACGGGTAAAGAGAGCGTTCGACAAGAAGGTGAAACCCCGCACTTTCCAGAAGGGGGACATGGTGCTAAAAAAGGTTTTGCCCAACTTCAAAGACCCCAGGGGTAAATGGGCACCTAACTATGAGGGACCATACGTGGTGAAGCAGGCTTTTTCCGGAGGAGCATTGATCTTAACCAACGCTGAAGGACAAGACCTGCCCTACCCTGTCAATGCAGATGCGGTTAGAATGTTCCACCCCTGAAATGCCCCAGAGTGCACGGTAAAAGGTGGAGACTCTCGCTTGGACGATGGAAGATAAAGGAAAACACGTTCCAAGTAGTTTTCGTTTCATTCCCAAATAAGTTAGTAGGGGTTGTTGTTAAAATAATTTGTAACTTTTCAACAAAAGTAATAACAATCTCCTTCCTTCCTTTGCCTTTTCCTTGCTTGAGTCTTGCAATATTTTGACGCATGCTAAAACTATCATAAACAAGGTACATTTCCAAAAACGTCACGAGCTTGTAATCCCCTAAGTCCAGAAGGACCCACGCCTCCGCTTAACCTACACCCCATGACGCCTCCAAAAAAAAAAAGGAGGAACCCACAAGACCAAGTCCACCCCAGGGCCGGGTCCACCCCGAATCCTCAGGATGCCGAGAAGCACCCGGAGCCGACTTCCAAATGGCCGACTCATTCACACCCCGCAACCCATCCGAGTAGGCCGACGGCCCGTAAACGGACAATCCAAAAACCTTAACTCACCTACGCTTCAAGCAACTACCCCCAACCCTTTCGAACCACCTTACCCAAGCCGAAACCACTCTCACACAGGCCAAACCGAGTATAAGGCGGGGCCAGCTGGATATTCATCCACTCTAACTGCCTAACCATTGCACCCCCAAAACCAATTACCAAACCCATTGGGAACCGAGTCTGACCTGAAACAACCACAGCCAAAAGCCGAGTCCCAAATCAGAGACACCCACTTGTTCCAATCCATTACAAAGTATTAGCCCACGACCCTCAGACATTGAGTCTAGAAGCCACCCTTCCCCTCTAGTATTATTTCCATTAAACCATTATACCCGAGTCTAAATGTCATCATTTCCCTTAGTATTATTTACATTCCCTTCCATTAGGTATTGAGTCTAGAAGCCATCACTCTTCCTTATATTACCCCCACTCCCTTAAGTGCTAATCCCATTAAAACCACTATGCCCAAGCGCCAAGTTCAGTAACCACTGCCCCATTCTTATTACCCCCCAAGCCTTGAGTCCGAGTCAAGACCATCCATACCCTTAGTATTAAGTCCATTGAACCATTAATAAATAACCAACAGAAAGCCAAAAAATAAAAAAATAAAAAAAAACACAACACAAGGGAATGCCAAAATCATTTCATTAATAAATAAGTACATTTACAAGTTCAAGGGGAGTCCAAGAGGGAAATTAGTTTCCCATCTTGAACATCCTTTGCCATATCATAAGGGGTAAGGTCAAAATCTGGGGCTAGCAAAGCTATCTGCCTAAGGGCTTTGTTGAAGCCGTCTTCATGTTGCTCCACAATGGCTCCTTCTAAGCAAGCCACCCTCTCGGCAAGACCAGCGTTTTCTTTTTTTACTTGCCCGCCTCAGGCTTCGGGCATGCAGCCTTTAGCCTCCGCCTTCAAAGCTTCCCCATTAAGCAAGAGCAGCGGCCTCCACCTCCACCACCCTTGACTGAGAATCAACAAGTGTAGACTTTAGTGAAGCTACTTCAGCCTCTGATGAAGATGCCTTAGTCTTGACAAGGAGGACTCGGCTTTGAGAAGCAGCAAGTTGGGTCTTCAAGTCCTCAACCTCGGTCAAGCCTTACGATTAGCCTCCTTGTGCTTTCGACCTCGGCCAAGGACTCGGCCCTAGCCTGTTGAGCCTTCTCCAGCTCCTTCTTAAATCACGGCTTCCTTTGGCCACAATCTGCTTTCGGCCTTCCCAGCATACCTCGCCAGACCTCCAAAGAGGCTATTGATCGGGCCATATAGGCAGTCACCATGTCAACCGAACTGTCGATGCCAGCCGACACCAACAACCTTCGATCATGCGGAGGTATGCGACTGGCAGGAAACAGGCTGCGCGTGTCGAATCCGGGCCCCCACAAAGAACCAACAGTGGGGGGGGCCACATAGCAAGGTAAGCCCCCAAGAGGCAAACCCGGCCCAACCGTCACCACCACTTTGCCTTGAAATTGCGTAGGCATAGGTGGAGAAGAAGGAGCAGCAGCAGCCTTCCCCTTCTTAGCAGCCGCCTCCTCAGCCGAGACGAAATCGGCCTTCCGCTTGGCCGCCTCCTTATCGGACATGGCCGTAGCCGTCAGCTTCTCAACCATTGGGGCCGAGTCCTTCTCGGCCAATCTGGTAGCCGGCCTCCTCTCAGCAGTAGCCGTAGTAGCCTCGGCACCTGAGGCCTTTCGGCCAGAACTCCTGGCGTCATTGGTCAAGCGAGCTTTCTTGATCAGCTCAGCCATATCGACGCCTTGTTTCTTCAGCATACCTGCAAACCAAAAACACGGCATATCAGTACATTTGGCGCAAGGCCGAGTCCGAAGGCAACTCGAAAAAGACTCACTCTTTAGGCGGAGAGTAGCATTGTTCGAAGACATCCAAGATACGATGTCTCGACAGCTCATTCCCCTTGGCAGATTGTCCAATAGTTGCAAATCAACCTTAGCCTCCAGGTGAAGTTGACTCCTCGCCAACCCCTTAAACTTTGGGGGTCTGCCACAGTATAGTGGCAATGGCCGAGGGTCATTACAGAAATGACCCGCTTCAACCGCCTTGATCTTCACGAATCGGCTCTTGAAGCCCTTGTAGGAGGTGAAGAGACCCGAGTTGGGCAGAGGGGTCAACGAGACCCACCCCACAAACGGACCGACTCTGGCGGTGTAGTGACTGAGGAAGACAGGAGCAGTGGGCAAAATCCCTAGTGCCAAACAGACTACCCTGAAAGCTTGAATGGCCGCCCAACCATTTGGATGAAGTTGAGAGGGGGCTATCCCCAACATTCTTAGGACATCCGCCTCGAAGAAGTCAAGGGGGAGCACCACCCCTAAATCCGCCAGCACCGTCTCATACATGAAGATGAAAGGCGCCTTCCCCTCCCCAACGACGTCGCACACGCGCTCTCTCTTACCACAACGCACCATCTCCAACAGACCAACATGCGAGTCACGAATCCATTTCCCTTCCACCGCCAGAGACTCCACCTCAGAGCGGGACATTTCTGACATGTGCTCCAGCACATCCTTATGGATCCACGCCGCTGGACCCACCTTCGACACCAGAGGTTTAGGGGCTGGCGAAGCCCCTCCCTCAACCACAGCCACGGGCATGGCATTCAAAGCCTCGCCCGACGAAGAAGAAGAGGAAGAAGAAGAAGCAGAACAGGACTCAGAACTCGAAGTACCTGACATGGTGCTCGAGGAAGCAAAAGTTGGTAAAGGTCGGAAGAAGAAGAGAGCTCGAAAAGCGAAGGAATTAACAGAGGCGCAAACCCAAGTATGGAAGAGAAGAAGCAGAAGAGTGAAAGAAATGAGCGCGCTTCCCTTAATAAACCCCCCTCGAAACCCCGCGACCAATAATTACAGGTCGCGTTTCTCTATAACCGCGCAATCATGGCGCCACCTCGCCATCAAGGCAGCCCAAAAAACGAAGAGGCGTGTCCGAAGGGCAGCCAGGCGCGTCCCTCCACGCGCACCCCTCAGCTGCCTCAAATTCAAATATTGGAGCCCAAAAAAAAAAAAAAAAAAAAAAAAAAAGAGACAGGCCCAAAAAACCTCCAGCCCAACCCAGATATACTTCAGGACCGCCTCCATCTCGGTCATCCCCGCGTAGGCCGTCTCCATCTCAGCCAGCCCCACGTAGGCCGTCTCCAACTCAATCATCCTCGCGTAGGCCGTCTCCATCTCAGTCATCCCCGCGTAGGCCGTCTCCAACTCAGTCATCCTCGCGTAGGCCGTCTCCATCTCAGTCAACCCCACGTAAGCCATCTCCATCTCAGTCAGCCCCACGTAGGCCGTCTCCATCTCAGCCACCCACGCGTAGGCCGCCCCAGTCATGGTCCGACCCCAGATTACAGACAACGAGTCCCCCCTTCATGCCATCCGCCCCACCAAAGCCTAAAGACCGTTACTCTTACAAATAATAATAATAATAATAAAAAATAATAATAATAACAACAACCCAAAAATACTTTTTGAAATTTGGAGAGCTTGAGTACTAGCCAGTGTGTACCTTGTCTGCTGCCAAATATTTTTTGAAATTTGGAGGGCTTGAGTACCGGCCAGTGTGTACCTTGTCTGCTGCCAAATGCTTTTTGAAATTTGGAGGGCTTGAGTACCAAATATGTGTACCTTGTCTGCTGCCAAATACTTTTTGAAATTTGGAGGGCTTGAGTACCAGCCAGTATGTACCTTGTCTGCTGCCAAATACTTTTTGAAATTTGGAGGGCTTGAGTACCAGCCAGTGTGTACCTTGTCTGCTGCCAAATTCTTTTTGAAATTTGGAGGGCTTGAGTACCAGCCAGTGTGTACCTTGTCTGCTGCCAAATACTTTTTGAAATTTGGAGGGCTTGAGTACCAGCCAGTGTGTACCTTGTCTGCTGCCAAATACTTTTTGAAATTTGGAGGGCTTGAGTACCAGCCAGCGTGTACCTTGTTTGCTGCCAAATACTTTTTGAAATTTGGAGGGCTTGAGTACCAGCCAGCGTGTACCTTGTCTGCTGCCAAATACTTTTTGAAATTTGGAGGGCTTGAGTACCAGCCAGTGTGTACCTTGTCTACTGCCAAATACTTTTTGAAATTTGGAGGGCTTGAGTACCAGCTAGTGTGTACCTTGTCTGCTGCCAAATACTTTTTGAAATTTGGAGGACTTGAGTACCAGCCAGTGTGTACCTTGTCTGCTGCGAAATACTTTTTGAAATTTGGAGGGCTTGAGTACCAGCCAGTGTGTACCTTGTCTGCTGCCAAATACTTTTTATTTTTTGGGCTTGAGTACCAGCCAGTGTGTACCTTGTCCGCTGCCAAATACTATGCACCTCGCTCGCCCCGAAACCTGGGGGGACCAAGGCGCCAGCCAGTGGTTACCTCGCCTACCCTAAACACCTTACAAATTGGAGCACCAACTGGCCAGCTTGCACTTTGACCACGGTCATAAGCCTCCATCCTCATTCCATCAATCCAAGTCTTATCTTTATTTACGCTTATCCAAAAAAGGATCACATCCTTTTCAAGAAAAACCTAAATAAAGAGGGGGCCAATGTTATACCCCAAATCGGTCCGGCCCAATCTTTTGGAATGGGCCAGACCTCCAACCTTCGAGTCAACCCCGAGTCAACCCTGGCCCGCCTAGAGGCCACCTGGACTCAGTCAAACCAAGACTGGAAGAACATCGGACGAGACCGAGTCCGCCTCACCCACGACTCCGATTCTCAACCGAGTGGTCTGGGATCTTAGGAGAATCTTAACCGAGACCGAGTCAACCCTATCCAATCCACAACCGAGTCGCTCAGGATCTTAGGAATCTTAACTACCCCCCCCACACGCGGAGCCGCCTCTGTTTCTAACCCAACAACTACTATCATGCGAAGCCCAAGGGGGACCATCCAACCACTACTCAACCCTATATAAACCCCTGCTACGAAGTGTCAAGGGGAGGAAAAGAGGAGAGGAGAAGGAGAACCGCGGAAACGAAAAGCTGACGATTGTTAAGAAAGGAAGGAAGCGTCCCGAATCCAGGTTGAAGGGCAAGCAGAAGTACTGGTCTACAAGCAAGAGTCATCTGCTCGCTTCGGCATCCAGGTTGGTTGGTCCCCTTTTCTTTTCATAATTAGCGTAGTATTGTTCGCATTGTCAAGCACGATCCCTCCCTGGAATCCCCTCTTAGCCTAGTAGTCCCCAGTCCGAGAGAAACCGAGACTCCACCCCAAGGCCGAGTCTGTCTCGGCCTAAACCTCTTGACCGAGCACGACTCGGCTAGAAAGATGAGGCCACAGTCAGCCTAGCTCCCCACTCGCCTGAGACCCAGAACTACGTAGACTTTGAACCCTCTAAAGCCGAGGTACGTAGGCCTAGAGGACACACCTTTATCAAGTCAAAATCCCAAATTCCTCAAATCTTAAATCCCAAAACTCTCAGAACACCTCACCTGAACCTCCTTCTCCCCAAGACTTAAACCAAAAACACAACCCAAATGCAAGCACTATCTCTCTCCCCATATGGTTAACTAAGGGTAACTGTCAAGTGATAGGCATGCCGGGGAGCCCTCATGCCCCTAGCATGTAACCAACTCCCGAACCCACATCCTTGACGCCAGACCAGCCTTTCCCTAGGTTTCCCTATATTCCTAAAAAATGTAGGTGACGACTCCAGATGGCCGAAACTGAGTCGGTCATAAGTACAGGTGAGTCGATCCTTGCGTCCGATTTTTCGGGTTGTGACACCCATCAACAACTCTAACGTCACCATGGCACGAGCTCTACAAAGAGCAATCCTGAGTTGCTTATAAAAGAGAAAAGAGAACGAAAATCAAGGGTTGGAAAAATTGGGGTTGGGAAGAAGGTGCAAGGAAGCTGGGGTTCTGGTACCTGTTGGCAAATGCTGAGTGTTGGAGGAGAAGGAGTCAAACGTTCTACAACCGCAACAATGAAGAGTACTCTACTCAGGTAACTCGTTAGTTAATTCCCCGTTGCCCGTAAATTTTTGTAAGTTTTGTTTTTCTTTCCCTTTTATGTTAATTGATACTTAGTTTAGTTGAACTCTTTCGTCAATATGACTTTGGAGCGGGGAGCCGTTCGATGAACTACTCCCTCTCTCGTTCCCCATGTCCCAGATTAGACTTAGAATCTTTGTTTGTTTGAGTTGTGTTGGACTCTAAAGGTTTCTATTTTAGCTTTGGAACTACCCAACGTGACTTGTCTATGAACATAAGTGTCTGTCTCAGCCACCATAATGATTAAGCCTGAGTCGGTGGTTAAGAAGCCCAGGTAGAAACCATAGGGTATGAGTAGGATTTGGTACCATTCGTAGGCGATGATTCGAACAAAGTCATTAACACAGTGGAAGAATTGAAGAAGGATTTACATGTGTCATGTGTCACGATGTTCCATGGGTTTGTGATGTAGTTGCTGAACATGCCATTCATTCTACCATGTTATGGATTTAGTCTATTGCTGTCTTCACCACTTTCTATAGCTATTTCCACAAACTAGTAAGTTTCCCTTCAGATGCAGATCCTTATGCCGATGTTCAATTACATTCTGTAGTCCTTAAATACAACGAAGTTCCAAACTTTCTGTAGCCTTTTAGTCCATTTCCATTTTTGGGGACACTCATCTTGGAACAAATTAAGAACTTGTCGAAGCCGTTCTATGTGTTGGTGGACAGTTTTGAGGAACTAGAGCGTGATTCCATCAACTATCTTTCTAAGTTTATGGCAATAAGGCCTATTGGTTCATTGTTCAAGACCCCAAAAGCAACAGGCGCAAGAGATATTTGTGGGGATTTCATGAAAAGTGATGATTGCATAGAGTGGCTTAACTCAAGGACCCCAACATCTGTGGTGTATATCTCCTTTGGGAGTATAGTGTACCTTCCGCAAGAACAAGTGACTGAAATTTCACTTGGAGTTTCTTCTTTATGAATGTCTTCATGTTTGTTCTTGCCATTCCCTATGACCATTGGATGCACAAGGATAACCGGATAGGATTTGTTAGGTTTATTCATTGACCTTCTTTGCAAGATTTAGGCCTAATGCCACCACATTTGTTTTACCAGCTATGTTCCTTGCTAGGTTCCGAGCTATGTGCTATGGAATTTCATTAGCAGCCAGGAAGCTCGGGGCTATAGTTGGCACATTTGGGTTTTGGTACTTGGCACAAAACAAGGCTGGTGAGAATGATGGTGTTGGAACTACAGTCTGAAGTAGAACCCCTGAAATTTCTATGTGGGCTCATATAAAAGGTGGTAATTACAAGGGGAGCTTAGCACAGGTTGTGGCTGTGAATAATACACGCAAAAAAAGATTAAAGTGAAGCTTATTCCGAGAATTGGCCTGCAAGCACTGAGTGCCAAATTTGGTGGGGGACAACAATAACTTGTTTGCCAATGCTTAGATCTTCAGAATTAGGATAGGTCCTTTGGAAGGATACCTTTGCCATGTCTGTTTCCATTTTTATTCCCTCCGGATGAGTGAGTCAATGAGTGGCTCTCGTTCCATCTATTGTATGTTCTGTTCCTCTCCGTTGTTTGTTGATTCATTTCCTTTAGACATCAGAGCCAATGAGTGGCTCCTCCTATTCCAGTTATTGTCTGTTCTGTTCCTCTTTGTTGTTTGTTGATTTCATTTCCTTTGAATGTTGGAGCCAATGAGTGGCTCCTGATCCCACTACATCCGTTATTTGTTTTGTTGTTTTATTGGACGCAAGAGTTAATGAGTAGATCTTGCTCCTACCTATTATCTATTGTTTTCATTTTCATTGGATGCTGGAGCCAGCATGTGGCTCCTGCTCCTACTCCACCTATTATCCATTTTATTGTCATGTTGGACGCCATCCTGGATGCACTTCCAGTTTGGATGATAAACACTTGTTGTCTTGCCACAGTCATATGGGATGCACATCCTAGTAAGTTGTTTATTCCTTCTAACCTTAATTTTCGGCAAAAACTACGTAAACTTTGAATTCTCCATTGCATTAGGAGATATGTAATCCATCCTTTTTCTAATTATCTTCCAAGCCTCGATCAGAACTATGTGAGCTTTGAATTCTCCATTGTACAAAGAGATATGTAAGAGCAAGAAACAACTCTTGTCAAGTTCAAAAAACAAAAAAAAAACATATCTTTTCTCTCCCAATAATAAAGTCCAATTTTGTTTGTATTTGAAAGGTGAAAATAACAATTTAGAAGTCAATAAATTTCACACGTCTAATTAAGGTAACTATCTTAGGACAAATGTTGTAAGGTGTTAACACCTTTTCTATGCGTAATGGAGTCCCGAATCCCAAATCTACTTTCATAAACTTGCTATATTCTTTCTAAGGTTTTTTCGACATTTTCCTCAATAAACATTAGTGGCGACTCCATTGCAAATTCATCTTTTTCCCCCAAAGAAACTTGAATTTCTCCTTTTGTATTTTTCGTCGTCCCATCGTGATCACAGTTGCGACAAATGACATGTGAGAAAAACTATTAGTGGATACCACAATCTTATTTAACACTTAGAAATTGAGAGAGAAAGAGAAAAAGAAAGAATGAAGAATTTAAATGTAACAGAGAGAAAGAAATTAAAAAAAAAGATAAAGGTTGATCAAATATATAATATATGAAGATATCTATATATCATCACTCGATATATATGTAATACTAATGAAGATTAAATATAGTAGAAGAGATTAGTAGCTCAAATATAATAAACCAAGATTCGAATATTCTTGAAAGAAAGAAGTGTTTATATTTAATATTTCACCGTATCATAAATATCATGCTTAATTGCTAAACTAACAATTTAGTCACCCAAATACATAACTACTAAGTATAATTTATTACTCGTCATGTCATGATAATTATTGGAATCTCCTACACTCCTTTCCTAAGTAGACAACATTACCATACTAAATAGTTATTTGTCCATGGTTTCGACGAATATTACGCGAGGATTATATTTATCTTATACCATATAATGATTTCACATGCTATACCTCGTGAGTGCGATGAATCAAGACCGAAAAATATATAACAAGAGAAAGTCTTCTCGAGGATGGTTAATTACAGTTTTATTTAGTATATGCCAAAAGAATGCTGTTAGATAAATTGAATACAGTATATGCTAAAAGAATGCTGTCAGATAAATTGGATACGCCTTTGATTCCTTGGGTAAGCAATCAATATGTAAGTTCTATGTATCTTCAACATTCCATATCCTAACTGTTCGATGAAATGAACCAGACAAAAATTCTGAAGTTCCTTGCCTAAATGACATACAAGAGTCCATCTGAACAGTTCAAGATCGTAAAGGAATTAACTACATAGAGGCCTGTAATTTTGCAGACGCTCAATCTTAAGATTTCAACCACTCAACGAATCTACTAATATTCTTTGAAGATCCACCACCTTCTGAAACATTGTTCACAACCATCTCCTTCAATTGTAGAGACCTTGCTCTTATTTGTTCATCCTGAAGTAGTTGGTTCAATTTCTTCTTTATCTCCCACCGTGACACAAGTCCATTTTCATCTAAGATCAATCCCAGTCCAACCTTCAACTCATCACAAATGTAACTTTTATTATAAAATTGGTCAGCAAAATATGGCCAGCACAGGAAGGGTATCCCATTGGACAAACTTTCCATGATAGAATTCCAACCACAATGACTAACAAAACAAGCTATGGAAGGGTGACTTAGCACCTTCATTTGAGGAGTCCAACCGACAATCTTACCTTTACTCCCCAAGAACTCATTGGGGTATTCCATCTTATTGTCTTCACGCACAACCCAAAGAAAAGGTCTATCGGTGAGGTCCAGTCCAAGGGCTAGTTCGTTGAATTGTTTTTGGTCAAAAAGAGTGAAACTACCAAAAGCAACATACAAGACCGAACAATGAGGTTGTTGATCCAGCCAACTCATGCAGGAGAGATCTTCTTTCCAGAACTGCCCTAATGATCTTACAGTTGCATTTGTATTGTCGTAACTTTTTAACAATGGACCAATTGGTAAGATCTTCGGAACACAAGATATTGCTTTAGGTTCAAGTTCATATGTCGTGTTGCATATGCACCACTCAGTCAATTTTGAAAATTGCATGCACTGCACTACATAACTGAATACTTTCTTCTCTGTTGCTTGGTTATAGACATTTGACCACCAAATCACTCCTGTGTCCATAACAGGCATGTTTGGTGATATTTGAAATGTCCTTTTTGTAATTGGGAATCCTGCAGTGGCAAACAAAATGAAATTATCCAAGTGTTTTATATATAAATAAATAGGAGACTAAATCGATAGTTTTTAAAAATATAATTAAATTTAAAATAATATATCAAAATATACATTATGAGATAAATTATATATATATATATCAATTTATATATTATATTAATATGCATTTGATTTTTCTATTTTTAATATGTCCTATAAAATAATTTTAAAATAATAATAAAATAATAAAAATTCAATGTATATTTTAACACATATATATATATATATATATATTAAACACATAAATTTTAAATAAATATATTTATATTAATAGTTATATATATTAGCATTGGATTTATTAAATTCAATAAATATATTATATTTAATAAATATAATAAGTAATATTATATAAGAAAAATGCCATTTTTAAAAATATTTATAAAAATACTATATTAATAACTTCCTTAAAAATCATATAAATTATGCACCGTAAGTATGTTAATTTTTATGATAATTACCATAAAAAATCATGCAAAATAATTTTTGATTGGTGGATGTTTTTGAGGCACAATTAAAAATTAGATTACCTCAATAATCGATTATATATAATAGATATGATCGATAACTAATTTTTGTTTGGGTGAGTTTAGTGAAAGGCAATCTTAAGATATTTAATTTCATTTTGATAAAAAAACCAACTTTTACTTGATAAATTACCAAAAAAAAAGGTATGTATGAAGTTGAAAGGGAAGGATTGTTGAAAACTTTGGAGATAACATTGTTGAAGGGAAATTAAGATGTTCGGAAAAAAAAATCACAAACTTCTACGTATAGATGCATTAAAAACAGTTTTTTTTTTTTAAATATTTCACCAAATTTTAGCTAATGTCCCAAATATGATGATTATTTTTTTAAAAAACTTTATTTTTCTTCTGAAAAAACAGTCGCAATGGGCAATTATAATCTGTCCCCAACACCCTTTTAATATTATTTACACCAAAGGGTTTTTAGTATAGAGAAAATGATTTTTTATAAATGACTAAAGTATCCTTAGTTAATCGTAAATATTATTATTTGCATATGTTTCTAAGTTAAAGTTTTTTATGTTTGATTTTAATATAAATTTTTCATGTAAGTGATTTTTTCAAAAATATTCTTTTAGAAAAATAATTTCATTAGATAAATTTATATAAAATTTTATTGTAAAAATATTTTTATAAATTTTAAAATTATAGATTTGGATAATTTTTTTTGTAAAATATATTTTTTATAATTGTTAAAATTATAAACATGTTGGTATGATTTTTAATATTCTTATTTTATTTTAACCTAGCAAAATTTTTTATGATCTTTATAATTTTTTCCATAGTTTCTACTAAAATATTTTTTGAATGTTGAAGTAACCATGTTATTAAACAATTTTTAATTAATACCTTGATAATTTTTAAAGAATTTAAAAATAAAAAATAAAAATATAATACTTAATATATTAAAAACATTAAAATAATATATTATATAAAATAGTTTTATTTTTAAAATTGTATTATATACTAAAAATACTTATAAATATTTATTATGTTAAATATTATTATTTATCTATTTTAATAAGAGATTGGTTCTTAATTTATAATTACATTAAATGAATAAATAAGGATAGCACGGTATTTTTGTATCATTAACATCTTCATCTTCCATTGGATTCAAAAAGTTAGATTCTTACCTCACCATTTTTGTGGACACATAGCTTAAGCTTTTACTAGGAAACAATGTTTTTTTTAGGAATATATATATTAGATTGTATACCAAACGTGTGAAATTAACATTCCTAACTTTAGATTTTTTGAAAAATTAAAAATTTTTCGCCTACCAAATACTTGAGTATATTGAATTGAGATTTTAAAAGACTATTTTGATATAAAATTATTTTTTGAATTTTAAAACTCTACATAACAATGTAACAACTTATAAGATTTTTTAAAAGACTTTTACAACCAAAATTTTGTAGTTTGGATTTTAATAAAATTATATGGTAAGAAATAAAATTTGAGAAGACTTTGTGGAATTATAAAATTTGAAATCAGTTCTGGAATTTTAAATATTCCAAGTTACTTGTTGCACCTCTTTATTACTTTCTCATAAAAAATAGTCATTTTCAATCAAGAAAATCAATTTCACAAGAATACTGTTGGAGATATTATAGATATCTAATAAAATATGATGAGTAACTCATTAACAAGTTACAAATATCTAAATATTTTATTAGATTAAGAGGTTACAAATATCTAAATATCTCATTAGGAGATTGTGATAATCGTAGTTTATCTACAATGATTCGTGATCATCGTAGTTTATCTACAATGATTATCTTTATTTTTCTGTTATTCATATTATCTTTAAGTAGTCTTTGCCATGTAAAAGGGAGATTAGACATTGTATTAGAAATTGTATTATTCAATTTAATTAATACAAAATTTCTTTTACTTTCAATATGGTATCAGAGCTTCAGATCTTGGGAGCTCTATTTCTACTATTGTTTCTGTTGCCTCACTTTGATAGGTTACTACCATTTGATGAGACTCACACGTCGGCGTGAAACTAGTTAAAGTCTTCTTTGTCATTCCCAACTATCAGTGATAACGACAAAAGATAAATTCATTATCTTGGGAGCTAAGGAACTTCTAAATTTAAGCTTGGACAAAAAGAAAAAGATTGCAACGAAGCAAAGCGAGTAGTGAAAAGAAGGCGAAGGGAAAAGTAGAATCCATTTACTAGTCTCAGATTCTGATATCTGTGGATCCATCCTCGGTGGCGCAACCTTGAACATGCCATTTCTATTCCAATCTTAATAGCCCATAATTCAGCTTTTACCACTGTGTTATAATTGCGTAAGGCACTAGAAAAACCAAAAATAAATTTAGCCTTCCAATGCTAGTTTCGAGGCATGGAATGATAACGGCCAAAGTGATCAAGAGAACGAAAGCAACCTTGGTCGTATTACCAACCATCATGCCTTTCATGACTCGTGCTTTTATTTTATTATAAGCCTCGACTGTTTTTTTACCCTATGATTGCCATTATCCCTTCCAGAAAAACCATTGCAATTGGACATTGTCGAGACAGTTATTCAATAGTTGTGGAGAGGGCACGCGGTGAGTCATAAAGCACCTCAAGATATCTTCAGGGGTTCTTCGGCCTTTGGAAGAATTATTCAGATTCAGATTTTGCTCCTCGAAGAACCACTAGAACTCTTCCTATTGGCAGATTTCTCAAATTCAGAATCGGAATCAAATTCAGATTTTCTTCTTGGTTTAACCTCCTTGTCAATCTTCCAAGCGGCGTTGTCTTAGTTAGAGATTCCATCGAGTTTGTTGTAGTCTTCCAAATTGTTGGTGTCGTGCCTCGGAGAACTCGACATTACGTTTCAGATGCAGTACTTCAGTGTTTTCCTCATCTTCTGCCTCTTGAGCCTTCGGTATTCCTCATAGCTCAAACCCTTCAACTCCTCGTCGGACTCGAAATCAGAACATTGCAAATCGTCGTAGTTGCGGTCCAGATATGCACTATTTTTTTGCAACCAAATTTCTTCGGCAAAGCATTGCCATTCGGAGTTCCGTTTGTATGCCTAGGGTTTCTGTGTTCGGGTGATTTTGAACGATCGCAGCAACGATCTGTGTGGCAATCGTATGAGTCGTAGCTAGGGCTTCAACGACAATGATAATCGCCAGAGACATAAAGTCGGGGGTGTGGCGACCATTATGTCGGTGGTGTTCGTGAGAGATTACGATGGTGGGAGATGGTTTTCCCATTGAAGATAAAAAAGTTTTTGAAAAACTCAAAATAGAACATTATCAAGTTATAGGTTGTACGACAGCTTAGTGTTTTTCTTTTTACTTTGTTTATTTTCTTACAACAAGCAACTTTGTAGTCTGACTTTGCTATGGTCTTGAACTACTTTACCACAAATTCTCTTTCCTATGTTCTACTTTACCACAAATTCTCTTGGTTTTATCCTTATGGTTTTGGGACATGTCAAGCTTATTACCTTAATTGTGTCTCTACTTGGTGTTGGCCATTATAATGGATTTATGAAGAATTGTACTTCACTGTTAGTTCTCAACACATTCCTTTTAGTGCATCTCCATAGGATGTGTGGACTAAGCATTGGTACCTATCATGATTTTTTTTCGTTGCAAGATTCTTCAATTTTGATTTCTTCTTTCACTCTCACAACAATGTTAAAGCATAATTGATATGACAAGGAAATAACTCAAGTCGTCAACATTGTTGTTATGCAAGGGAGAATCCAAAGGGAATCAGGATAAGATTTATTATGTACACCAACGATTTGATAAAATGTTTTGAATTCATTTTTCCTTTTGAACCATAAGTTTGCTAAGTTGCGGTTGTGGTTTCTACATTGCTCACGTGGTGCTTGTGAATTTTTTTGAAGACAAATTTGTATTGCAATGGTTTCTTGCAACTTTCTTTAATGAAAGCTTCTCTATATGGTGGTTAATCATTGGTTTTAAGCTTCCGTCAAAGATGATTATACATTGATACATTTGACTTCTTTCTTGAGTGGTTAAGTATTGTGTTTGGTGGTTAAGCATTGATTTAAGCTTCTGGCAAAGATGATTACACATTGATACATTTGGCTTCTTTCTTGAGTGGTTAAGTATTGTGTTTGGCTTTTACTCTTGATGGTTAAGCATTGTTGCTTCTTGCTTCTTTGTTTGCTTATGCCTGTTTAGATGGTCAACCATGGCTTCTAGTCTTAATGATTAAGCTATGTTGCCTCTACTTTATGGTGATTAAGCATTTGTTATTGGTTTGCTTCTGCCTGTTTAGATGGTTAAGCATGTTTGCTTTTGTTAAGTGGTTAAGCCTAGAATTGTGACTTTTGCTTAATGGTTAAGTTTTTGCTTATTAGCTTTGGATTTTTTCTTACATATAAATCATATTAGTGATGACTTCTTTCCTACCAACGTTTATTCCGATGAAGACTTCTCTCTCATCGACGTTGATTGGTGGTGATTTCTTTTCCACCAACGTTTATTCCGATGAAGACTCTTTTCTCACACACGACGTGTGACTTCTCTCTCATCGACGTTGATTGGTGGTGACTTCTTTCCCACCAACGTTTATTTCGATGAACCACCAATGTTTATTTTGATGAAGACTTTTTTCTCACACACGAATTATATTAGGTATGACTTTTCTCTCATCGACGTTGATTGGTGGTGACTTCTTTCCCATCAAGGTTTATTCCGATGAAGACTTTTCTCACACATGAATTATATTAGGTGTAACTTCTCTCTCATCGACGTTGATTGGTGATGACTTTTTTTGAAGCTTCCAAATGAGATTTTTTAGAAAGGTGAACTTTGTTTGACGAACATCCCAGCTATTTTGGCTAAGCCATATTCCTAAGTTATATTCCTACCAAATTTCTCTGACTTCTCCAATATGTTCTCTGACTTCTCCAACATCTTTAAGTTGCATTTCAACTTATTATTTTAAAACTCAATTTTTATCTTTATTTGTAGGGACATAAAATTTTCTTCGTGTAACAAGTTGAAAGCTGAGCAAGCTTCAACTTGAAGGGGAGTGTTGGAGATATTATAGATATTTGATAAGATATGATAGGTAACTTATTAAGAGGTTATAAATATTTAAATATCTCATTAGATTAAGAGGTTACAAATATCTAAATATCTCGTTAGGAGATCGTGATCATTGTAGATAAACTACAATGATTCGTAATCATCGTAGTTTATCTATAATGATTATCTTTATTTTTCTGTTATTCATATTATCTTTAAATAATCTTTACTCTATAAAAAGGAGATTAGAAATTGCATTATTCAATTTAATCAATACAAAATTTCTTTTATACTAACTAAGTAATATGCTGATAAATATTTGTAAATAACATTATTTTTAAATATAATTTCTATATATATTTATTTTAATTTTTTTCATAACAATGGATTAAAAAGACGCAAAAAATGCAAAAAAAATGAAAATGAAAAAGAAAGACATATAAAATGATAATCTACGTTAATGTAATTACGTTAAAAAAGCCATCACAAGACAAATGTTTCTACACTAAAGTCAATTCATAATACTTATATAAAATAGAAGATAATCTTTATGTATTTTGGTTGAGTGCAGAAAATATTAAATATCGAAAACTTTTTATGTGTTTTTAATATTAGGTCATCCAAATAAATTAATTAATAATATAAAAAATATATAAATATCTTTTACTTGAGTAAACTTTTTATGTATTTGTTTCCGGATTTTACAAAATAATAACAAACTTTTCATATTTTTTATTTAAAAATTCTATATCAACAAGGAAACCAACAAAAATAAATCTTATTCTTACTATGTTTTGTACAATTAATCGAAATAAAAATTAAAGTAAAATATGATAATATTTTTATAGTTATTAGAAAAAGTAGTTAAAGAAATTATATACAATTTTTTCTGATACCAAATGAAAAGTTCTCTCAGCTAGTGAAATATGATACGCTTACCATGAGAATCTATGATGGCATCTTGAATAAGTGTGGGAATGTTGTATTGCAGGGCAAAAATAGCTGCTGATGCTGGCCAAAAGAGAAGTCCTTTGATTCCTAGCTTACTCCCAACTTCCAAAGCCCATCCCATTATCCCATCAGCAATTATGCCTGTGATTTTGTCATCACTATTCAAATGAATATCTTCTATGAGCTTCTCTAGCATGGCAGGCATGGTATTTAATATAGAAACACATAGCTCCCCTACATCGCTTCTGTCATCCTCAGCTCCTAAGCCATCAGGGATTGAGACCAACTTTATTGCTGATTCGTTGAGGCTTTCTTCCTTCGCCATTGAACTCATCACCCGCTTCTGGATGAACTCTGTGTTCACAAAAGTGATTTTGCATCCATGCTCAACCAGCTTTTGTGACAAGTTCATCAAGGGATTCACATGCCCTTGAGCTGGAAATGGCACCATCAACAAATTTGGAATGTTCATGTTGTTTGTTTGCCTTTCTATGTTCGTGTTCCTTTGATTTGAAGTGTTCAATCAACTATCAGTTATTTGATAGTGGAGAGTGGATATATAGGTCCGGGGCCCGAATCTATGAACATTGAACAGTATAATAAAAGTGTACTAGGGATAACAAAGTTAATAAATAAACCATATTTAGATGTATTTGATTCCACCGCAAGGAGATGCAATTTAGAATATAAAATACAATAATTGATGATTTTATAATTAATGATACAAAATTTTAATAAAAGGAAAATTATATATAACAAAATTTAAAATTAATTACTATCTTAACAGTTAATTTTAAAATTAATAGCTATTATTGTATTTTCTTCTAAAGTAGAGTCCTTCAGAGCCAAATCCTATTTAAATAAATTTATTTTATAGGAGATGAAAATAATAATAAAAAAATTAAAATTAAAATTAGGTTAAAATATATTCTTTTATCCTTTATCTTATTTGTATAATTTTGTTTTGATTTTTTATCTTTTAAAAAATTTAGTTCTTTAACCTTTAAATTTGAGTTAATGTTATTTTTTCAAACAACTATGGTTTTCGATCTCCGACACAACTTTGGATTTTTATTTACTAATTCAATGTAAAACTTGTCTCATTAGATTTATTTACATGAAAACTATAGAATTCAATTAATGGTCAATTTAAAAAGAAGGATACACATAATGAAAATTGTGTGAAAAATGATTTTCCCAACAATCAAAAAATGAATTTGATTATTTTTTGGTTGCTTGCGAGGCACGATTTTTATCATGTTTGTGACCATTTTTTATCTGCACATGAATTGAGTTTCATAGTTTTTGTGCAAGTAAATTTAATGGAACACGTTTTGCATTCTAAATTAGTAAAAAAAAAAATAATTCAAAGTTATGCTAAAAAAAATTATTTTCTTCAAAATGATAACATTAATTTAAATTTGAGTTAAAAAACTAAATTTAACCTTTTAAAAACAAAAATAAATTTTGATAATAAGATAAATAAACAAAAATATAATTTAGTCTTAAGATAAATGTTTATAAAGAAGTTTATTCATACTGAACAAAAATAAATTTCATTTCCGTAATTGAAAAATTGATTTTAAATTTCACATAAGTTAATTTTATTTCTGAGAAGCTTATGATTATTTTTAAGAAGTTTACTTAATTCTTATGGTATGATAGTATTGGATCCGAGATTTTGAAACCTTTTTTTGTGTTCAGAAGTGTTATTCCGTGCTGAAATTTATGTGGCGGAAGAATTGGTCTCTCGGCCTGTGTTTTTGTTGGATATTTTGATGTGTGCTCTGAATTTGTGTGTTCAGTCTCATAAGTGTTCATTTGCAAGTCAAGTAGCATATAATAGGATAGAGCATGATTTTACAACGAAGAGATAAGAAGATTCTTACAATTGAAAAAGACGTGTTCTGTTCTAGTTTCTTCCTCCACTTCTCTATTAGGCGCACCTTGAATATTTTGGTGATTTCTGTGCTCTCCAAAAGTTTTTCCTCCACAGCTTTCTTCTGTTCTGTATTTACAGCCTAAGAAATTAGAGTTGGTTCATTGTTTGGACTGATGGATCAAAGATTTATTGTGGGTTGATTACAAGGATGGCCGAGCCGGCTAACAATTTTCATGAATTATTGTTTTGTTGTTTTTTTCTTTCTTGTATTTTATATATGTTATTTTTTGTTTGTTTTTTTCTGGCTTAAATTGTCTTTTTTGCTTACCTTTTTGTGTATCTTTTATATGGAAAATAGTTTTTGGATCTTCTTGGTTTTGAGAGAGATAAAAAGAAATGAAAGATAAGTATTTAATATAGTGATTAATGTGATAAAAATATAAAATAAAAATAAAATAAAGAATGTCACCGATCTAATTGCAAAAGGTATCAAAGAAGTACCAGAGAAAAACAAACTTTCGGCCTCAAGTTATTAGATCGGGATTAAAAAACACAGTAATAATAATAACAAAAAAATGAAAAAAAAAAAACACTAGGCTCCTGGACTTTAGTAACCTAAACTTAATGAAATAACAATAAAATACAGATAACGACATTTTTGGGCCATGAAGAAATAGTACAAGAGCTTGTGTTTAAGGTATTATTAAATCTGTTAGGATTACTTACGTGTTGTTTGGATTAGTTTTTCGTTCTGATATATTGTGTCTGGCATGTGTATATATAGCCTTTTTTTTACTTGAGAGGTTATCTTCTTTTTTTTTTTCTTCTTCATTAATAAGAATTATGTTTTTTTTTTCTCAATCTCTTTTCTTGAGCAGTAATTTAATATGGTACCAGGAGACATTCATTATTGCTTTTAGTTGGATACCCCCAAGCTATAAAGGTTACAAGTTGGATGACATTGCTTCCTAGAAGTTTCTTATCTTTAAGGGATGTCATCTTCCATAAAGATATTTTTTCTTTTCAATCCCTACCCCATACCTCACTACACTAGACTAATTTCTTGTCCTTCCTAAACCTTTACCCAATACAATCCCTATACAATATGATAATACCACTCACACTCATAATTATGCTCCTCCTATTCAACATCAACCAAACCCTATCAAGAGGTCATCTAGACATCATAGACCACCTTATCATTTGCAAGACTATGTTTGTCATCTTACATATCCCATTCAAAATCATCTTTTATAAGACAATCTATCACCACATTATCATGACTATGTTTCAAGTCAATATTGTATATGAGCCACAATTTTTTCATCAAGCTATGAAGTGTCTTGAATGGTGTAAAACTATGAAAAAGGAGATCATTGCCTTAGAAACTAATAACACATGGACCATTCAATCCCCACATATGGGCAAACAAACCATTGGATGTGGTTGGCTGTACAAGGTCAAGTATAAAGCAGATGGCACACTTGACTGCTATAAAGCCAAACTTGTAGCAAAAGGGTATATCCAACAAGTTGGGATAGATTTTCTTGACACTTTTTCTCCACTAAGTTAACTACCATGAGAGTTCTTCTACCTTTATCAACTCAATGGAAATGGTAATTGGTTCAGCTTGACATTAGTAATGCGTTCTTGAATGATGATTTTGTTTGAGAAGGTTTATATGTAATTACATCTAGGTTATTCAAAGCAGGGGGAGAACATAATGTGCAAACTTAATAAAGATCTCCATGGATTGCGCCAAGCTTCACAACAATGGTTCCATAAATTTTTCTCGCCATTATATGTCATGGTTTTTAGCAATCCTCTGTCGCTTTTTGTTAAAGGAACTGACTCCTTCTTAGTTTTTTGCTGGTCTATGTGGATGATATAATCCTTTCTAGCTTAAATCAATCTTTAATCAAATAGACTCAGTCTTTGTTACAAGGTCTTTTTAAGTTAAAAATAATTGGTGATCTTAAATATTTTACGGGCTTAGAAATTGTCACATCTCCTGAAGGAATTAATTTATGCCAATTCATGACTCAATTGTCAACTCCACATCTGTATGTGTTATATCATGTCTTGCAATATTTGAATTCTTAGTCTAGTCATGGCATACTTTTTCCAGTCACCAAATCCCTTCATTTATCCACATATGCAGATGCTGATTGGGGTAGTTATTCATCCACCAGGAAGTCCACTACAAGATTTTGTGTTTTCATTGAAAACTCCTTAATATCATGACGTTCAAAGAAACAATCTACTATGTCCGGTTCCTCAGTTAAAGCTAAATATAGGACATTGGCAGCTACCCTCACCAATTTCTTAGAACATGTGAAGTCAAAGTTACCTCATGTAAGGTCTTTTATGATAGTAAGTTAGCCATCCAATTAGTCATTAATCCAACTTGCAACAAATGAACAAAACATATAGAAATTAATTGTTATTTTATATATGAGCATGTTAGCTTCGGCTTTCTCAACTTGATACATGTTGTAACATCCTAAAATTTATTTAATCATTTTTTAGAAATAAATTTCATTATTACTATTATCAATTTTATTTTAATTATTAATTGCGGCAGGAAATTATTTTATTAAATAATTGCATTTTGAAACTGAAATGTTATTATTATTATTATTATTCTTAATGATGGCAGAAAATTAATGTAGTACTTAAAAATTTACATTTAATTTTATTTTAAGAGAGGAGTTAATGGTTTTATAAACTAATGAGACATTAATCTAAATTATTTTCATTTATTAATTTAATTAATTGAATTAATGGGGGGCTAACGGGCGGGTCAGGGTTAACCCGACCTAGTTAAAATATTAGACAAGGGCTAATCAGTGCACCCCAATTTGTGTTTTGCGCGATAGACGGGTAGACCTAGAGGAGAGAGAACGCAGATCTGCAAGGAGGAGGGACTAGGGTGTTCAGATTGTCCCAGAGCTGCATCAGATCATCACTGTTCTTTGCATTTAAGGTACGAGGGAGATGAGTTTGGTTATATGTGAATGCAGGGGTGTACGGGTAGTGAGGGCAATCCCTAAGTTCATCTAGGATCTAAATTCTCAAATTTGTTTGGTTATTATGTTCTAAAAATGTTTTAATCTTTAGAAAAGATTCGTCAATGTGTACCATAGTTTTGGTTGACTTAATTGATAATATAATCGGTTGCCTTTAGTGTGAAGGAAAACGTTTAGAGGGAATCCCAAAGGAACAAGAAGAACGACTTTGATGAACATGTTTTCTTCGTTATGCTTCCAAGTATGTAGAGATGTCAGTTCTATCTCACTCTTTGGGTTTCATTTACATAAGAAAGAGCAGTAGTGTCTTCCCTAGGGTCCTTATTAATAATTGTTATTGTACGGTGTCTTGTGGCAATTGAAGGGGATTAAATTCTTGGATTAACGTTTTGCCTTAATGTGATTTTCGTTTGAAATTGTATGGTTAATCGTCTTAATTACTTGATTCTCGTGGTTGTTTATGTTTATTCATGGTTGAGGTTCAATTTCAGACTCTTGCGTGTAATGGTGAAATTGGGTGGAATTCAATGGTGTTTTATGTGCGTTTCTGTGTGTTCTTATAAATGATTTATGGTAATGATGGCTAAATTGATATGATTTTGGCATGATTATGGATTGTGTGAATAATGTATGAATCATTAGAATGAGGATGTGAATGAGAACGCATTGAGTATGGACAAGAGATGCATGAGATGCACGAGAAGCCGGACGTGGCTATAATATCATGGCCATATGTGGTGTTTAACAGGGTATCCTGGCCAAAAGTGGTGTTTAACAGGGTTGGACTAATGATGGGGGACATTCATATGCATGGGCCATAGGTGGTGTTTAACCATGCTACAAGCCGACCATAGGTGGTGTTTAACGGTTGTGTAGAATGTCTTCACACGGGCCATAGGTGGTGTTTAACTATGCGGCACACCAACCATATGGGGTGTTTAACGGTGACCATCATTAGTGAGTACTAAGGGGATTGAGGAGGTTCGCCCATGGTGTGGAGTTCCGAATCGAGACTCTTAGGTGTGGTGATAAGCATATGCATTGTGCGAGCATGTGCATTTTGTAAACATGAATGGAATGTGATTGGTTTTGAATGCGGTGGAATGTCTGATTGATATTTGAGTGTTTGTTAATTGTTAGTAATTGGGTACGGTAATGGGTGAGATTTTGGGTACTATCTGCATTTATATATGATCGATCTTTTAGGTAATGTTGAGGGCACTCATGGTGCTGAGTTTTGAAGGGGCGAGGTCTTGCTCTGATTAGTGTGACATTGAGGCTTTAGAATTTAGAATAGTTTTTCTATGTCTTTTGTTGTTTGAAGAGCTTATTTTGAAGATGATAATGACTTTATTTTTCAATTATAATATTTAGATTTAAAATCTTCTCGAAAACTTTGTACCTACTTGTTTAATGACCATGTTCTTTCCAAGCTCAGCTTAAGGCCTTGCCTCACTCAATATTTTGTTCACTGATTTTCAAGTTAGGGATACATGATATATATACCCCAACTTGAGGAGAAGTATTAAGTTTGTTATGATTAGTTACAAAGAATTAGGATTAGTTTATCATTCTGTTATGTCTTTGGGTTGTGTATATATAGCCTTATTTATACTTGAAAGATCATCTCTTCTTTTTACTTTTTTATTAATAAGAATCATTTCTTTCTCTTAATCTCTTTCTCTAAGCAGAAGTCTAGTACTTGTAGGCAAACAGTGAGATAACATAAAAAAAAAATGTTCATTTTAAGGGGAAAGACCTCTTCACAACAAAATAAAATATATTGAATATTTTTTTCTCAGCCTTTTCCATTCCACCTCACTATTACATATAATGGTACTAGGTCAAAACCCATACCAACCTATAGAATAATGCCAACAATCACATAATTGGAAAAACTTCCACTGAAAAGAGGATACAACAACATCTGCAATGGACTTATATCCCATACTTAAGAAAAAACATACAATTATTTGTGAAAACAACAAATTCCCACCCAATTAACAACTTTCTTATCCAACTAATAGTAAAGCGAGCACATTAGAATTAGATCACACCCAAACTACATTCAATACTAACATCAGATAAACCCTTATTCTTTAAACCACTTAACAAACTTATTGAAGTTCTCTAAAGTTCGACCCTTATCTATTTTGTTGTTCATTAGCTTCAAAGACCTTGATCTTATGTCCTTATCACTTAGTAGTTGATCCAATTTCTTCTTAATCTCCCACCGTGACACAAGTCCATTTTCATCCAAGTTCAATCCTAGCCCAACATTCAATTCATCACAAATGTAAGTTTTATTATAAATTTGGTCAGCAAAATATGGCCAACACAAGAAGGGAACCCCATTAGACAAACCTTCTAGGGTTGAATTCCAACCACAATGGCTAACAAAGCAAGCAATGGCAGGGTGGTTTAACACCTTCTGTTGAGGGGCCCATCCAACTATCTTACCTTTACACCCTTGAAATTCATAAGGATATGTCATCTTATTGTCTTGACGCACAACCCAAAGAAAAGGTTTATTGGTGAGGTCGAGTCCAAGAGCTAGTTCATTGAATTGGTTTTGGTCAAAAAGAGTAATACTACCAAAGGCAACATACATTACAGAACGATGAGGTTGTTGATTGAGCCAACTCATGCAAGAGAGATCTTCTTCCCAAAATTGTCCCAATGATCTTTTAGTCGCATTTGTATTGTCATGATCATAATTTCTCAACAATGGACCAATTGGAAGGATCTTTGGAAAAAAGGTTAACACCTTAGGTTCAAGTTCATATGTGGTGTTACAAAGCCACCATTCTGTCAAATTCAAAGTTTGTGCACAATGCTTCATATAATTAAATATTCGACTATCTGGGACATCCATATTCAACCAAAAAAAGGTTCTTGTGTCCATCATTGGCATATCTGGTAATAGTTGAAATGTCTTTTTAGTGGTTAACATTAATCCTACAATAAAAAACAAAACAAAATAAGTAGTATAATATAAGAATATATTTTATTATGTTATATTTTTATATAATTTTATTACGTGAAAATTTTGTATTTAATTCTTTTCATGGTAAAATTAATATTTGGCAGCCGCCTTGCCTATTTCACATCTGTTAGAAAATATAAGCACAATTCGTGTGAATTATGTAAATATCTAACTCAAATTATTCATTTAAGCAGGTAATGTAGTGTAAAACAAAAGAAAAAGAGGCAAAATCCTCTTATGTTAGATTCTTACATGATCCAATTATGTGAAACTTATATTTATATTTTTTTAGTAAATGTTTAAAATTTTTATTAGGATTACCTATTTAGTTTCTATTAAGAAAAAGATAGTCACAATTTTTATAAAAAATATTGTACAAATATTTACATGAAACTTCTATGCAATTACACACGTGGTATTATGATAATATAAGCAAATGAAAAATGTGATAAAATTAAAAATTGTGCTTGTATTTTTGGTCTTTATAGTTTATTAAATAGGTGCTTTTAGTTTTAATAATTTAATTATTTAAATTAAATTTTTATACTTTTAAAATTAATGAAATTTAATATAATACGTACAGGAAAAATACACATATATTTATTATAGTAAATAAATAATATAGTATTATAAAAATAAATAAATAATAACTTATACTTTTTAATACTATATATCTTAATTGTAATTCATTAATTCTCATTATGATTTTTTTATAAAATTCGATATTTTGGTAACTAGAATAAGATATTATTATTAATGTAATAATTTAAATTTATATTTTAATAAAAAAATTAAAATAAAAACTCTTTTATTAATATCTTGAAAATTCATTTTTCATTTAAATATTAAAATTAAAATAAATCTTTTAGTAATATCTTGAAAAGTAATAATAAATTTTTAAAATTTATTTTTTGTATTTCACTGAAAAATTATTATATCAATAAAAATATCATTTTTTAAGTAAATTAAATAAATTTTTAATTTTAATATTATATAAATTTTTTAGTATTAAATTAAAAGGTTATTGCAGAAAATATATTATAAAAATATAATTATATTTAGTAATATTTTTTTAGTATAATAAAAAAATTATGAACTTAATAACAATATCTTATTTCATTTACTAAAGCATCTAAATAATATAAAAATTTAAATAAAAGAAAAATTATTTAATACATTGTATATTATATTGTCACACTAATCGATTATTAATATATATCTTGAAATGAAATTCTAAAATAATAAAATAAATAATATAAATAGTATAATGATTAAAATAAAAAATAATATAAAAAATAAAAAAATAATAATAATCTATTTTATGTAAAATATTAAAATTTAAATTTAATAAATATTTTTAAAATAAAAAGTGAAAATACCACTTGAAATAGTGCATTTAAAAATATTACAACCTACTAAAAAATATTTATGTAGTAATATATATATATATATATATATATATATATATATTTATAAAGTTACTTTCTTTAATAAGTTTTAATACATATTAAATTTTATTAGTTCAACCATTAAATTATAAATTTTTATTAAATAGATTATTTTTATAAATTTTAAAAATGGTTTGATATTTCATTAAACAAGTTTAATTTAAGCTTATGATATATTTCAAAAAAGAATATAACTAGATGTTGACTATAAAATTATATAATTATAATTATTCAATTTATGTAAAATTTGATGTGCATAATCATTAAAATAATATAAAAATATTTTATAATTAGATAAATAAATATAAATATAAATATAAATACAGGCACACACAACTTTAATATAACTTGTAATTTTATAAATTCATTTCACATATATTTGTACAACACAAAGTTGTACATTAAAATGGAAAACCTGATTATTTAATTACTTAAAAAAGTATATGTAACTGGTCTATCTCCCCAACTCACTTGTTAATTATACGTAAAATCTTAAATTAAGATTGGCTTATTTAACTCACCCAACATACTGCTTATTTAAAAGATTATATAGTTAAGAAAAATACATAACCAATAAACATGATGTTTATTTTAAAGTAAATCTTAAACCCTTGAATTAGTTTGAAAAGTTTCTTGGACTTTCAAATAACGAAATGACCTTTTTGTCGATTTATTAATTGCGCTATATAAAATGGGTAATATTCTTACCACCAGAATTTCTAATCCCATAATCGATAATTGGAGTTAGATATCCAGAGCAAATAGGGTACACAAACAGTAAATTGCTCTATCGAATATAATTACAAGAAATAAAAAATTCATATATATGGATCGATATACAATATAAATAAAATTTAATTATTTTTATTTAATAAAAATGAAAAATATATTTTATTTAATTAAAATTGTATATTTAGTATTTTTATTTTTAAATAAAATTTAAAAATAAATAATATTAACTAACTTTTTTTTGGTTAGTGTAAATTATTATTTTTATGTATATTCTATAAAGAAGGGGAGTATGATATCCTTACCTTCAGAATCTATGATACCATCATGAATCAGTGTGGGGATGTTGTATGTCAAGGCAAGAACAACTGCTGATGCAGGACAGAATATAGATCCTTTGATTCCCAATTTACCCCCAACATCCAATGCCCATGCCATGCACAAATCTGCAATAATGAAGCTGATTCTATTGTCACCATTCAAATGAATATCTTGTATGAGCTTCTCAAGCATTGCAGGCATGGTGCTTGAAATAACTTCACATAGCTTTGCGAAATCGTGTCTGTCATCATCGGGTGCTAAACCATCTGGGATTGAGACCAACTTCAGTAGTGATTCATCAATGCTATGTTGTTGCTCCACCATGGAACTCACCACTCGCTTGTGATTGAACTCTGAGTTCACAAAAATCACTTTACAACCATTTTCAACCAACTTTTGTGAGAGGATAATCATGGGATTAACATGCCCTTGAGCTGGAAATGGTAAAACTAGCACAGTTGGAATGCTCATCTTCTATTTGGTCTACACTTAGTTTGCACTTCACGAGTATGGGTTTCTCTATATAAAATGAGTTATCCAGAAATTTCACAACCACACATTTGAATTTTGTTAGATAATTTTTTTAATAAGATTAATATTGTGGAAATAACTAAATTTATCCTACCCATAACCAATGCATATGCTTTATACTTGCCACATTTGAAGAAGTTGTTGAACAAATGTAATATTTTATACTAATAAAAAAAAGTGTTTTAATGCCAATATGTCTAATCCTGTCAGAAATGTCTTTGAAAAAAAAAAAACTTTTCTATGCTAGTGTGTTTTACAAAAAATTATTGCACGAAATTACATATGAAGATTATATCGTGAATTTTGACAAACTAATAATTTTTTATTTTTTTATTTTTAAATAATCAATCAAATTTATAAATGTATATTGTGTTTGGTAGAGGGGAGGTTGTGAAGAAATAGGATGAAAAGAAAATAAATATGCCATAAATAAATAAAAAATTGAATGTTGAGTAAATAAGAGAAAAATAAAAAGGTCAGTATCTCCTCTTTTGATTTTTTTAAACCAAAGCATAAATGAAACATTATTCATTTATGATAATATTTTGTGATAATATCTTTCGACTAAAAACCACCACAAAATTTAATTTTGTGGTGTTTAAAACCGTCAAAATTGAAAATAATAGATTTTATAATATTAATTAATTATTATATTAAAAATCAATTATTTTAATTAATTAAACCAATTAAATTATTTATGTTATTTATATTACTTTTTATTTTTCTCAAACTTAATACTCTTATTTTTATTTTATTTTTGTATCTATTTCTTTTTATTTTATTTTTTTCGTCTCTATTTTTATCCACCTTAATTTTTACTTATCCCTTTCTTCTCGCGAAGCATTCTTCTGTGTTCGTGCAAATTCCTAAACAATCTTTTCTTATCAAATATCAGAACTGATATTAAAAATGATGCCGGATAATAATTCAGTGATGTGCGTAAATATATTGTATAAGAATTATGTTAATATTGAAAAACGTTAAAATGTCATATTCTTCCATTATAGTAAGGTTATTGTCTCCAAAATTGCATGAGAATTACGTTTGAGACTGATAAATATTGTCATATCTGAATACGTCAATTGAGAATCCAAATGGACGGTGGATGGTATTTGTTATGAAAACGATATATAGATCAAGAAATAAAAAGTTTGATTAAAATATTGTTTATTACAAAGGAGAGATGGTTTCCCGATCAAGTATAACAATTGATGAAAAATCTTGTAAAATTCTTTATTTATACATCTATATATTGATGATTTTCTTTTATTAAATATTAAATATGTAAAAAAATTTACATAATTATCTAATTACAATTTTTGAGTTTATTAATATTTATAATTATTATTTTAAAATTCATAAAAAAAATAATTTATGTAATAATGTCTATTAAACTCTAAAATATTTGCATACTAACTTTCGAATATTTTAGTAAAATTTCTTGAATTGTTGAAAATGTATGAGAAAATTTACCTAATTTGATGGTAATATATATATAAATAAAAGAAAATAAGTTATATATTAATAGTTTGTTCCCAAACTTTTTATTAATTTATTGCTTACGGAAATGTAAGGGATATTGGTGAGGAAAATGTGTATGTATTTTATTTAATATTTATTTATTTAAGTGAGACTTACTTTTTGTTGATCCTACGTCAAACTCATGAACTTCAAGAAAAAAATTATTTCAATATTAAAGTTTTAAATTGAGTTCTTAACTTAATTTTTATTTTTATTAAATTTATTAGACATAAAAATATTTTTTTATTATTAAAAATCCATAAATATAATTGGTTATATAAGTAACCAATTATTGTATAAGAACCCAACATTTTTATTTCAATTGTTAAAAACTCAAAACTTCAACAACATATAAGAACTATATTAAACAATCCGATTAGAAATAGTGCCCGTGAAAATTTTCATTATACTATTAGGGTATTTGGCTATTGGTTATTGGTGAAAGACTTAGTGAGTTGTTACATGGAAATTAGTCATGTGTTGTGTGATGACGGATAGCAACTACTAAAAATAAAAATTTTAGTTGTTATATAATAAATATGTAAAGTAAATCTAACATGTTAAAATGACCTATTTTTAGTGCTTCATTATGCACCATTACTAAATAAAAATAAATGTGATTGAGAAGAAAAATTATATTAAAAATAATTAGTTAGATTTCTTTATAAAAATTAGTTATTAACAAAATTAGTAAATATTTTATACTTATAGCATAATGAATATTTTTGAAGTTTAATCGATTAATTTAGATAAAAATCTATGAAACTTACTCATTAAAGTAATAAGCAAATTGACAAGTATTTATTAATTTACTATAAAAAATTTTAAGTTTAGCGATCAACCAACTCAGTCGCTAAACCTGAAAAATCGGTCGTTAATATTGGATTGAGTCGCTAAATGACTTAGCGACAGAATTAGAGATCGATTTCTTTCCATTGCATAAAACCTAGTCGCTAGCGACCGAATTATTTTCGATGGCTAATTGAAGGCCGAAAATTCGGTCGCTATTTTGTTTTTTTTAAAAGTCCAGTTTTTATTTTAATTATTTATATATTAAAAAATGGTTGCTTCGATCGTTATTTTTGAATTTTTATTTTAAATACTTTAGTCGCTATTTTGGTAGCTAATATTTGAATTTTATTTTAAAAAATTGGTCTCTAAATTTTTTTAAACTAGATGGGTGGCGGTCGGTTGGTGGTTGGGGAGGGAGAGGGGAGGGAAAAAAAGGAACGAAAGGAGGAGAGGGAGGGAAGGGAGGAGAGAAAGGAGTGGAAGAAGGTATGAGATGAAGAAGAAGAGGTGGTGGTGGTAGAGGAGAGAAAGGAGGAAAGGATAGGTGGTGGCGGTGGTGTGGTAGTCGTAGAGAGGAAGGAGTGAGTGAAAGGTAGAAGGGGGTAGGGGAGGAGTGTTTAAATAAATGAGAGTGAAAAAAAGAGAGGAAAAAGTAGAGGAAAAAATGTTGAACTTTTGAAAATCGGTCGCTAAATCAGTTACTAATAATCCTGTGCTTTTTTATATTTTTATTTTCGGTCGCTAAATTAGTTATTAAATTTTTATTTTTTAAATTTCTGTCGTTAATATATATATATATATATATATATATATATATATATATTTTTTTTTGATGTTTTTATTTTCGAGTGTTAATTCGCTTGTTAAATTATTTTTTATTTTTTTATTTTCTAAATTTCGACCGCTAATTCGGTTACAAAATTTTAATTTTTTCTTTTCTGTTACTAATTCGATCGCTAAATATTCGTTTTATTTTTTTTTTTATGTTATAATTTCGATCTAAATAGGTGTTATTTTTTAAAAAAAATTCAATTTTGGTCGCTAATTCTGTCTCAATTTCGCAACATCTTCTATCGGTCACTAAATTTTAAATTAATATATATTTAAAATTATTTATTTTTAATATAAATATGTTATAAAATTATTTTTTAATATAAATATATGTTTCAAAAACATTTTTTTAATTCTATTTTATTTTTTTAAAATTTATATGTGAAGTCTAATATACATTATAATATTTTGGTAATGTTTGTTGAATAGTTGAAAATGTGAGAGGAAATTGACATAATTTTATACAGAAGGAAAGAGATATGTCCTTGAACTTCAATCGTCACAATTAATTGCAGCTTTCTCATCGTGGTCCCCTTTGTAGTTAACGACTTCAATTGACCACAGGAAAAGTGGCCCATTCTGAAGCATGAATGGTGACGTTTAACTTGAACCCATTGTAAAATGTGACCATGCTAGTCACATGCTCCAAAACCTATAATAGCAAGTTGTAACTACTTTATTTATTTATTTATTTATTTATTTATTTATTTATTTATTTATTTATTTATTTATTTATTTATTTATTTATTTATTTATTTATTTATTTATTTATTTATTTATTTATTTATTTATTTATTTATTTATTTATTTATTTTATTTATTTATTTATTTATTTATTTATTTATTTATTTATTTATTTATTTATTTATTTATTTATTTATTTATTTATTTATTTATTTATTTATTTATTTATTTATTTATTTATTTATTTATTTATTTATTTATTTATTTATTTATTTATTTATTTATTTATTTATTTATTTATTTATTTATTTATTTATTTATTTATTTATTTATTTATTTATTTATTTATTTATTTATTTATTTATTTATTTATTTATTTATTTATTTATTTATTTATTTATTTATTTATTTATTTATTTATTTATTTATTTATTTATTTATTTATTTATTTATTTATTTATTTATTTATTTATTTATTTATTTATTTATTTATTTATTTATTTATTTATTTATTTATTTATTTATTTATTTATTTATTTATTTATTTATTTATTTATTTATTTATTTATATATATATATCATATGAGATGCAAATTTAGAAGTAAATATAAGAAAGAAATAATACATCACATAAAAGAAAGCCACAGGTAAAAGAAAAAGAGAATAAGTTTGGGTGAAATTATTTTCTGTTTATTATTACACGTGGCTTTCGTGTTAGGTTATTTTTATTCTTATTTTTATTTTTAAATTTATATTCTACATTTTCGTTAAATTATACTTTTATTAATATTTTTAAAATAAAAATTTAACTGATCTCACCGTTAAATATAATTTTTTTATTAATTAAATTAAATATATAAAATTATAATTCAAAAATTATTTAATAATTCATCGTATTCCTTTATTGTACTGTATAATATGATATTTAAAATATATATAAATACTTGTTGATAGACAATATATCTAGAATAGTGGAATATAGATTATTCAAAATTTGTTATATATATTTAATTAATAAAAATATTATATTAAACGATTAAATCGATTAGATTTTTATTATAGAAAAATATAATTTGACTATTTGATACTTAGTATCAACAAATCCCGTGTATATGTGCGCGAGCGTTTCCTTTGTTTCTTTGTTTTCTGAAATAACAAGCAATTTTTTTTTCCGACTTGTATATTGACTTTCTGAAATATCATGCAAAATTTCTTGCTAAATCGTATTGAGCCTGCATTATTGGAATTGAAACCAGATCTGCATTTAGTACTACAACCATCAAAGTTTTGTTTCAAATAAATTTTATTTTCTTTTAATACCAAACAATCCCAATTTTTTTGGGTGAAAATACCAAACAATAATCCCACAATAGGTGGTTGTCAGAACTACAGGTCTTACACATTGGGCGCACCTTAGAATTAATATTGCTTTAATTTTTTTATGTATATTTTAAAAAAATTATTTCTAATTTAAATTATTAAGTAGTAAGTTTTATTGTAAAACTATAGTTGATTATTAGTAAGTTAATATAATTTAAAATATGTATATATGTAGATATTGTTATAGATTATTTGAGAAATTGTACAAGTCATTTACAAATGTTATAAGAAAAATTAGTTTATATGTGCTTTAAATTAAAAAAAATCACATTAATTACAATGAATATAAAGATTAAATTTCATAAAAATAATATGATTGATAAAAACAATATTTTTATAAAAATGATAGTGGTGTGATCACACATTTTATTCAACTTTTTAAATTTGAATCTTAATATTATTTTTTTAAAACTAATTAAAATTATTATATTAATCTTAAAATATTTAAGTTTTAGTGAGAATTAATTAGATACTATTAGCTTGACTTTTTTTTTCCTCCTAAAGGTACTAAAAATCTTAAAAAAAGTAATGATCTATTAGAAGTATTAAACTATATTGAAAATTTAATAATTTTTATATTCATGTAATGTTTGTAAAATATTATTAATAATACTTGCAATTGTTGTTATTATCAACAAATATTTCAATATTAAAATTTTTATAGTGAATTTGATATAATTATAATGCAAGATACTAATTGAATAAATGATCCTAGAATATTATATTGAAATAATTTGATTATTAAATTTTAATTAACAATTTTACATTTCAGAAAGTTAGATGAGTAAAATATAAATTTTAAATTATATTAAAATAAGACTCAGACATAAAATTTGTCTGAGGCCGTAAACAGCCTTGCTTGGGATAAACTTGCTGAATTTTTATTTTTTTTTCTTTTCCACCAAGGTATCGTTTAATTGAGAATCCAAGACTAATGTTGATATGTAATGATGTATTGGATCGATCTATCATAAGAATGTTGCATGAAACATTATATGAGTGTTATAAGTGTTTCTCTAAGTAATCATATTGTATGAATCCTTTAACCAGGAATTACTATACTTACTACACTAGGAGTTGTGTATTTTGATATTATCAAATGTGATTTGTAACATGATGATTATGAAAGTATTTATGAGATACACAATAAGCCATGTAGAGAAATATAAATAACCTTGATAGATTTGTTTGTTTGACATGAAGAGAGTGATATCTTTGATCCCCTCCTAATAAAGTAAGATAATGAAATTTATTTTATGATGTATTAAGGAATGATAATAGATTATATAAGGATTATGCCTTATGCAATTATGAAATATAGATAAAGGGACAAAATTTTACGTTAATATTAATTACAATTACATCAAATCATTTGTATTTTCATAATTTAGATAGTAGTGATGATTTATTAAATATCTCTCATTATTTATAATTATTAAGTATGATTTAATATTAATATCGACATTATTATAACTTATATAATAACACATATAAAGATAATTAATTAAAAAATAATTAAGTTGGACTTTAAGTTTTGACTTAAATAGGTTTAAAGTCCTTATAATTATATGACTCTGTCTAATTTTTTAGTCTATGTAAATTTTTTTGTTCTTTTAAAACTCTAACATTTAATTAATATTTTTTTAATCTTACCACTATCTCTAGTTAATTTAATATTGATATGATTAAAAAAAAATAATAGTAATTAACATAATTAAAGTAATAAAGAATATTTTAAACTAAAATAGTTATATTATTGTTAGGTATACCATTCAATTAAATAATATATTTATTATTTTATATAAATAAGAAAATTATATATAATTTTATTTTATAACTTATAATTTAATTTTAGTATCTTAGATTTCAATTTACTTTTGTTTTAAAGAAAAATTACAACTTGGAACATATTAAAATAAATAAATTATATTATCAGATGTCAAAAATAATGAATTGAAATGTAAAAATAATATATTAAAATTAAATTATAAATAAATAATTAAATTATATTTTAAAAAATACAAAATTAAAAGTAAATAAATTAATTAAAAAATAAGAAAAATGTTAAAATAACAATAATCATTGTTCATAATATATTAAAAATAAATTATTTATAATTATCTTATTTATATAAAATAATAAATATATTACTTAATAGAGTTACACATCTAAAAATAATCTAATTATTTTAATTTAAAATATACTTTATTACTTTATTTAATATTATTTATTTAGTTAATCATGTGAATACTAAATTAGAATTAAAATATATTTAAATCTTAATATTTTATGTGCCATAAGTAGATTTAATGAAAGGCTAAAACATAACACGTGCATTTTTTTATTATGATTATGCTATAAATAACACTGCTTAGGGACTTATTCAGAACTAAAATTTTTAATATTAGTGGAATATATGTAGCTTAATATTAGTTGTAAACGTACTTTCTCGATTCTTATAAATAAATAAGAAAAAACTAAAATTTCTAGTTGCACTTTACACATTAGAGAATGCATGGAAAGTTTAAGTTTTCATGACATCTCTGCAGCTAGCACCGTTGGGGAAACATGCTCATAGAGCGGATGTTAGACGTTAGAGGTTTTGCTCACATGGACTATGTAGAAGCATGGCTAAATTGTGATTCTATAGTGCTTGTTTTACACTACACGAGGTAAATTTTGAAGCTCATAATAACTATACCCATTCGCTTCAAACTGAAATGGGAATATTTTTGCCCCAAGATGTGGTTTGCCACCTACAGTATGAGATTCCCAACTATAGTGGCCCATAAGGCTGGAAATCATATCCATCCAATGTCTTGACATGCATTAATTGTGTCTCGAAGCATTAAATACAATTGTGCAGGAATTGAATAGTAGTAATTTTTTTTATTTAATAACAGCAACACAACTCTATAGAAGTATGCAACAATGAATATAGTAAGTAAATCTACTCATCTTTGTTTCACAGAAGGTCAATCCTTATGCTTTCAACCACTTGACAAATTTGTTAAAGTTGTCTAAAGATCGACCTTTATCTGTTTTGTTGCTCATTATTATTTCCTTCAACTGTAGAGATCTTGATTTTATGTTCTCATCACTAAGTAGTTGGTCCAATTTCTTCTTAAACTCCCACCGTGACACAAGTCCATTTTCATCCGAGTTCAATCCTAACCCAACATTCAACTCCTCACAAATGTATTTTCTGTTAAAAGGTTGGTCACCAAAATATGGCCAACACAAGAAGGGCACTCCGTTAGACAAACCTTCTGTGGTCGAATTCCAACCACAATGGCTAACAAAGCATGCTATGGCAGGGTGACCTAAAACCTTTTGTTGAGGAGCCCATCCAAGAATCTTACCTCTATGCCCTTGGAATTCATAAGGGTATTTCATCTTATTGTCTTGACGCACAACCCAAAGAAAAGGTTTATTAGTAAGGTCTAGTCCAAGAGATAGTTCATTGAATTGGTTTTGGTCAAAAAGTGTGTGACTACCAAATGCAACATACATGACAGAATGATGAGGTTGTTCATCAAGCCAACTCATGCAAGAGAGATCTTCTTCCCAAAATTGTCCCAATGATCTTGCAGTTGCATTTGTGTTGTCATAACTTCTCAACAATGGGCCAATTGGGATGAGCTTTGGAATAAGGGTTAATGTCTCAGGTTCAAGTTCATATGCAGTGTTACAAAGCCACCATTTTGTCAAATTTAAAGCTGGTGTACAATGATGCACCAAATAATTAAGGAAATATGTACCATTTATTGCGTCAGCCATATTAAGCCAAAAAAAGGTTCCTGTGTCGATCTCTGGCATACTTGGTGATAGTCGAATTCTCTTTTTAGAAGTTAATATGAATCCTGAAATAAAAAAATATACTACAATAAATAGTAATATATGAAAATAGGTATTTTTACATGATTTTATAATGTAAAAATATGTATATATATTTTTTGCTTGATAAATATTTCTCACAAATTTTCACAGAGCTATTTCATGTCTATTATAAATGATAAAAACAACTTGTATACGAATGTTATGTAAAAATCTAAATAAAAATGACAATATGATATTTTCTTAGTTTAATTTACAAAAAAAAATCCTCATTTATATTTAATCTATTTTTAATTTTTTAATATAATATTTATTATCATTAACTTTCTTTCATTATATAAGATGTATGTATAAGAAATTAAAAAATTAGGTAGAGATAAATACAAGAGAGTACTCAATGTTGTCTTTGGTTAAAAGAATGAGAGGAAAATAAGATTTTAATGAAGAAGAGAGGAGGTGAAGAAAGTAGAAGAAAAGAATTTTGATTAAACATTCTATATATTTAGTTAAAAGAAAAGGAGAGGAAGAATTTTAATAAAGAGAGAAAACAAGTAATCGTTAATTTTGTCGGGTGCATGGTTCACAGGAGAGGAAATTTAAAAAAAAAAAATTAACTTACTATTTTAATCTTATAATTTTAGATTTTAGATTTCAAAACATAAGTAAAAATGTTTTAATAAATACACTTAATTAATATTTTAAATCTATTTTCCTATTCTCAATCCTCCAATATCAAAAGAGAATAACAATTAGGTGAAAGAATAAAGTTTGTTCTATTCTACCAAATAATAAAATTTTATAAAAATCATTCTCCCTTTCCACTTCATTCCCCCAACCAAATACTAAGTAAAAAAAACAAAGGTAAGTTAATTTACATGCTTCATCAATCAATGGAGTTTTATAGAGTAAATAGAGTCAAAGAAATGTGGACAGTAAAGCATAATATTCTTACCATCACAATTTATGATCCCATCGTCAATGAGCTTTGGAATGTTGTATAACAAGGCAAACAAAGCTGCAGAGGCAGGCCAGAATAGAGCCCCTTTGATTCCGAATTTACCCCCAACATTCAACGCCCACCCCATATTTAAATCTGCAACAATGAAGCTGATTCTACTGTCACCATTCAAATGAATATCCTCTATGAGCTTCTCCAGCATAGTAGGCATGGTTCTAAGCATAGCATCACATAGCTTGCCCAAATTGTTTCTGTCATCATCAGGTCCTAAACCATCGGGGACTGACACCAACTTCATTAGTGATTCATCAACCCCATCTTGTTGCTCCACCATGGAACTCACCACTCTCTTGTGGTTGAACTCTGTGTTCACAAAAACCACTTTGCATCCATTCTCAACCAACTTTTCTGAGAGGCTCATCATGGGATTGACATGTCCTTGACATGGAAATGGTAAAACTAGCACAGTTGAAATGTTGCTCATGTTGTATTTGGGTTGGTTTCTATTGATTCAGATTGGCCAATACCTAATTTGCATTTGCACTTCACGGGTATGAGTTTGTTTATATATATGAAATTAGTAAGTTAAGTTAATATTTGTGAATAAGAGTTTAATTCGAAACTGGTCATGTATTTGAATAAGTTAAATGAGAATACGGATAGACTGGCTCATGTTTGTTACAAAAACGATAGATAACTGGAGAAATAAAAAAGTTTGATATAAGAATTTGTTAATATAAAGTAATGCATATTCTAAAAAAAATGAAAAAAGCTTTAATTACATCTAGTGTTTTATGAGACTTTTGTAACATATTCTTTATTTATACATCTATTATTGTTTATTTACTATTTATTCAAATATTAGCGTATTAACGTACTGTCACATAAATAATATATTAAGTCTGATAGATTTTGATCTGTTCAATCGTTAAAAATGTATGAGAGGAAATTTACATATATAATTTTATACAGAAGAAAGATATGCCCTTCACGAGTATCATCCCCCCAAAAATAAAAAAAAACTGGTTACAATTATTGTACCTTTCTGATTGCATGTTCCCTTTTTGCGTAAAATGTGGTTTACATAATGAATATGGATCACGTGAAGAGTGAGGCATGAATGAAGTCCAGCCAAGCTTTTTTTTGTCTATTGCTCCTCCCTCAATCCCAGATATTCAATCCCAGATTCCCAGCATGTGGGTGGTTTCAGAATTACCCCAGGGCACCTTAGAATATTGTAATTTCCTGCCTCAATAATGGTGTATTCCTTTGATAGGGTTTAACTTACTATTTAACTTGACCCTACAATATGAATATGATTTATAAGGTGACAACTGTATATTCTATTTTATTCATCTCTTTAATTAATGTGAAATTTCTATCACAACCTACTACCAGTCATGCTCATGTGAAATCTCTTTTTTTTTTTTTTTTTAACTATTTCACTAATGACATACTTCCCGCGTTGAATTACTTTCTTGCCATGCATACTCACCTGTGAGCTTTACATAAGCTTTTAACCAAATCCATACCTCCACCATAATGTTATCAACAAATTAATTGTTCAACAAATAAGCAACTTTGATTTCCCCTTTTTCATGTCCATCTCCATTTTTTACGCTTGTGCTTTTCTGTTTCCTTCCTTCCGTCGCATTACCAATTATATCTGTATCACTTTTTTTTTTCTTCTTCTCTAATTAATGGGTATACACCTTGCAAGGGCGTCAAAACACCATTATTATATTATAAATACTATATTTAAAAAACCTAAAATTTAAAATTTAAAATATGGAAACCTACTATATATCTTGTAAAATAATTAAAGACCATGGATTGGCTAAACTTTGTTGGTATATTTAGTAAGTTATTCTCATAGTTTATAATTAAATTGGTTTGACTTGATTTATATTACTTGTTTAGTACACTTATGCAAGACTGTGAATAGGACAATAAATTGATTGCCTTGAAAGTTGAATGATAAGATTTGAGAGTCGAAGTGGGCAAGATGCAATTTCAATGTGATGTCAATGTATTGAACAAGGTTAATACTTGATATAATATGTCAAGAGGTGGCTTTGAAAAAAAATATTTTTCTTTTTTTTCCTTTTTTTTTTTTTTTTTTTTTAGAGATGGGTGCTTTAAATTGATTGTTTGCCTCGGAACTCGGAGAAGACAAATTCATAAAAACTCCTTTTTATTAACATTTTAATTCATTGAATTGATGGAATCATTTCTAACTTACCATCATTTTCGAAACTTTGTCTATCATGATGCGCAACTTGAAACCAATTGAACTCCTTTTGTTCTATTTAGTTAATTGAGAGATTATTTTCAAATCTTCTCTCATTAAAGCATTATTTAATTAACATGCATAAATGTGCCATTTTTGAAGATTGATTTTTTGTGTTTTTAAGGATTTATTTATGGGACATGGAAGGTAGATTGGGTGGTTGCCCCAATGTAAAGAAAATGGTATGAGTTGTCCTAGTTTGAAGTCAAGGCGATAGAGTAACAGAATGTTAGGGGAAATCATTGCTCTGGTTTAATCCTTAGGGGTGAAATCAATGGATAAAACAAATATTCACTAAAAAAAAATTTGATTTTTAGTGGAGGTTTATTTGTGGGGTTATTATAAACCGCCACAAAATTATTAATTTCTGACCATTTTTTTAACCTCTACAAATTATAAAACAAAATTGGTTTTTAGTGACATAATTTATGAAAATATTGATAAACCTCCAGAAAAATATGTAATTTTTTTTGTGACATATATATTATTTTAAATTGATATATGTTATTATTTATTTTTTACTTAGTTTTGATTATTGTTTTACTTTATATAATTTTTAATTTTTTTTATCTTTTATCAATTTAACTTGTCCAAAAGATAAATTAAATTTAAGAATTATATATATATTTTTTATAAAAATCATGTTTATATGTACATAATTTTTACTAGTAGTCAATACTAATAAAAAAATTATAAATGATAAAAAATTTATATTAATAATTTTTTTAGTTTTTTTTAAATTTTTTTTTCACGTTTCAAATAATAAATGATAAAAAAATTATAAATGATAAAAAATTATAAATTAATAACAAATTTATACTAATAAAAAAAATTTCTTAGTTTTTTCTTAATTTATTTTTGCGTTTCAAACAATATTTTCGCTTCTCGTTAAAAAAAATAGTTCGAACTCGAACCCTCAAACAATAATTTCGCATCTCGTTAAAAAAAAAATAGCTCGAACCGTCAAACAATAATTTTGCGTCTCGTTAAAAAAAATAGTTCAAACTCGAACCCTCGTTAACTCTCTCTTCCTGGAACCCTCTCTATTCAAATCTGACTTCTAAAACCAACTCGATTCTCATAAAAAAAAAGGAGTTCGAATAGCAATTTCGTATGTGATGTTCGAGATCACTGAGCATCGATCTATCTAATTGTAAGTTCGAGAACCTCTAGCCTTTTCCGAAGCTCCATACTAATTTGCAAGTACTTTGAGAGGGTTCGGGGGGTTTAGTCGTCCCCTAGTCCAATTCCTGGCTCAAGAGAGCACTCCCGCATGGAATGCTGGATACTGTTAAGTCTCGTGAGTTGGTGCCAGGTTAACTCTCTCTTCCTCGAACCCTATCTTCCTATTTCTCTTCGTCGAATCCTAACTGACTCTTTCTCGTTCTCTCTCAAATTCGTTCAATGGTTATGCGATTTCACTCTAATTTTGTGTTGCGTAATTAGATTTTGCTCACCAATTTTTCTTTTCCATGGTGATTTCAGGTTTTGGCAAAGCTAATGAAGATGCTGGTCATTTTCTCATGTAACTGAACAAAGATTACAATCCAACTTTACATACAGAAACTGCTGATTTGAGGTAATATTGTCTAGGAATTTTCGAACAGAGAACGCAAGCCAATTTTCGAACAGAGAACGCAAGCAGAACAGAGAACTGCTTATGTTTGGAAGGTACATTTCTTACTTTTAATGAGATATTGGTTTATAGCTTAATGATTTATTGTTTGTAAAGATTTTTCCTTATTAGTACCTAAATGTTTACGCTTACAATTTTTGTTATGACTCTGTTTGGTGTCCATTCTCTGTTTTTGATTCAATACCTTGTAACAATAAATATTTATTGATTCTCTAATAGTCAGATATCACTTATATAGGCCTTGTCAAAACTTGAGGTTCAAGTTAAATTGCTATAAATAGACACAGCTAAAGTTGCAAATATAAAGTTACTAAATTCCTCTAGGACTAAAAAAAATAACAGGATTAAATATTTTTTCCCTACTTTTTGTGTTATTCATGGTCTCTCTTGGGTGGGTGTCATAGCAAATCATTCGATTGTTTTATTTAAGTGAATGATGTACTGGTTTTAGAGGATTGTTTTAAACAATATTCTCTTGGACAATCTCAATAATTGGATAATGCATTGGTGGGTATTTTCCCCAGTCCTAAAATTATTAGTTTGTGGTCTAGACCATTGCATAACTGGCCAAGTTAGACAGTGAGGTTGAATGAAACTTTGGGCTTTACTGAGGAGCAGGTTACCAATTGCTGACTGAAAATCTTAAAGTAATGCTGTATCATTTCACATTTGCAATGTATTTTATCTTAATGACCGAGAAAATTCTCTTCCTAAAGTATGTATCTTTCTAATAGTTGACAAAAATTTGGCAGGAACTTCTTTGAGCAATTCATTGTTGAGATTGCCAAAACTCTTTCTAAATAATTTTCAGTTTTAATACCTCTTTATCTTTTTGTGCAGCATTTGCTGAATCTTCTTTCATTATGTTGTGACATTAATTTATATTTTTTCTTCCATTTACAGTATTTGATTAGTCACCTGAATAAATTAGAAGATAGCATTTGGGAGCGATGGACAAGTAAAAGGTCTCAGGAAAAACTAATAAGTATGTACTGAATTGTTATATCTGTATTTGTTTTGTATGGTTACTATTAAAATTATGGTGAAATAAAGAGATTCAGAGTTGCAATGCTAGACATGATTCAACCTATGAATGAAACATGTGATCTCTGCATTACATTGATGCAATGCAATCATGATTATGCAGTTTGTTATTAATACCAGTTTTGATGTCAATGTTCTGTTTGTTTCCTCGTACTGTGTCTTGCTTTTTTGGAATGATAATAATAATAATAATTGATTAAAGTAATGAAAACTGTTTAATTTCTGATGCTTTTCCTACCATCCTCTTGTCAATAGAGAAATCCTTAGATGAGAAGTCCAAAAGTTTTCCCAAAAGGATACATTCGAGGGAAGTAGAAAAGTTAAAAATGTCGCCATGGACCGGATCTGCGAGTACACAGGTGAGAATATAGAATTTATCTTTTCTTTTTTTCTTGCAAATCAAACTTCTCTAATCACTTTATTGGGTTAATTATGAACTTGCAGGAACTAAAATCATCTTCTGTGATCTGTTCTTTCTCTGTATTCTCTGTTTTTGATTCAATACCTCGTCTTGTTTTTTCCCACATCTGACCTCCCTTTCTAAGATCACTTTTGTTTGTGTGGGTCATGTTACCTTTTTATTTTTGATTGGTTTCTAAAACTGACAAATTGGGCTTGTTCTGGGCCTTTGAAATACAGTTTCTAACTTTGGTTTCTCTTGTTCTCATTCTTCTCCTCCCCCTCCCCACCATTTTTTCGATAATCATTATCAAATATCAAATAGAAATTAGTATTAATAATACAATAACTGCATAATAAATATCTGAATTATTGCATTTTGGTGGATTTATTTCATGTATTGGTTACTTAAGCTACCCATAATATAGATGTCATCATCTTTATCTATGCAGACTCACTAAACTGTAAGGTAAATCACTTCTACCGCAACCCCTCATGAATTAATTATACTAGAAAATAGAAATGGATGGTCCTAGTTCAGCAATCTAAACTCTAAAATATTCCTTACAAAGCACAAGCTGATTAACCCCAATGAAGCAATTGCAATAGGACCTGGATTTCAAATTCTATTATACTTTTGTTGCATATTTGCATTTTGCTGCATTAATACAAGTGAAATAGTTTGATGTTGTCCTTATCTTTTCAAATATTATTTCTATTAAACATATGCTGTGCAGGTTTCCTTTCCTCATTGATGAAAGAAAGGGTATTTTTTTGTATGCAAGTGGTAAGTCCTCTAATGATCTCTTGGAAAGTGCCTAATGAATTATTTATTTTTTATATGCTCTAATTCTTATTTATTGTTTTAGGTAAGTTTCTTTCTTTTTAATTGTAAGGCTACCGAAGCAAAGTTGAATATATTTAACTTTTGGGGGTTTCAAACCGCCACAATATATTTAACAAGGAAGAAAAAATACATTTTAGGGCGGTTTTGCAACTACCAAAATTGTCGGTTTAAATCGTCACAAAATACGAAGAATGAAATTCATTTTTTGTCGGTTATAAACCCCCAATAAAAAAAATTTATTTTCTGGCGAAAAAACCAGGGATTAGATAAAAACCGTCAAAAACCGTTTCTGGCGCATGCAGAACCAGCGGTTATTTTAACTCCCAGAAATACCATTTGTGGCGGTTTTTAACCGCTAGAAATTGTAATTTTAACCCGACAAATAACATGTTTTTTTTGTAGTGATTGAAGAGATTGCTCCAGTTTGGATTTGGGATTTTTTTTATTATTATCAATAGACTCGGGAATGCGATTGAAGGATGAGTTAAGGATGGAACGACCTATGAATTCCCCCAATTTTGATTCTTTTGTCCTTATACGAATGATTCTTTTACGTAATCAATATTCATTGATGCACAGAAGATTTTGTCCTAGTGTATAACCTTAAACAAGTCTTAAAGAGCATTAATTTTTTCTTTCCTTTTTCCTCTTTCTTTGTTTCTTTTTCTTTCTCTCCTTTTCTAAGCAAGCATATATGAGTCAAGTTATTTTGTCTTAGTGTTAAATTTAAGAGAACAAAATCATTCAATTTTTTTATCTGTTTGGACTTTATTAGGCTGTAAAGTGGCCAGTGGTAAAAGGTATATGAAAAAGGTATATGAAAGGAAAGATATAAAGGCTCAAATAAGTGTTTGAAAGTTATTTGAAACAAAGATCCATAAAAAAAGAAGCGTTTTAGCGACGGAAACAAAAGGTCACTATTAGCGACAGATTTAGAGACAGAAATTGTATATAAGTGAAGGTTATATTTTTGCGACCGATGTAGCGACGGAAAAATAAGGTAAAAAATAACAATTAAAAATCAACGAAGATAGCGACCAAAATAGCAACGGAATGGAGGAAAACAAAAACATTATTTTTTGCGACCGAATTTTTGACCGGAAAATATTTAAATTAGAAAATATAAATGTATTTACGGACAAATTAGCAACCAAATATAAAAAAATAAAAAATATATAAAACGAACTTTTAGCCATCGAATTAGCGAAGAAATATAGAGAAACCAATGTCTTGGATATTGCGACCGATTTAGCGACGGAAAATTGATATTTTAGAATAAAATAGCATTTTAGCGACGGAATTAGAAACCGAAATTAAAATAATAATAATAAAAGGAAATTTAGCCACCGAATTAGCAACGGATAGGACCTAGTAGTTAAGTTTTGCAACCAAATTTGCGACCGAAAATAAAAATAAAAAATAAATAAAGGGCCCTTTAGCGACGGAATTAACAACCGAAATTAAAAATAATAATAAAAAATAAAAGGAACTTTAGCCACCGAATTAGCGATGAATAAGGGACCCAGTACGTTAAGTTTTGCGACCGAATTTACGACCAAAAATAAACAAAAGGAAATAAAAAATCCATTTGTATTGCGACGGAACATAAAAAAATTTGTACTATGGAAAGGTACTAGCAGGATTTATTTGTAATTACAATAGTATTTTGAGTTTCTATTTCTTTTAATGATGCTTATGAAATTCATTTTAAAGGAAGTGAGTATATTTTTAAAATAAAAATAAATTATAATATTTGTGTAAATAATTGTTTTATTTATAATTATATAAGTTCTTTGATTCTAAAAATAAAATAGATTTCGTAATTTTGTATTTAAATTTTATATATTCTCGATATTTATCCAAATAATAATATGTTTAGCCTATTTTTTTAATTAAATGGGTCATTTGACTTTATATTTCATGTAATTACGAAGTTAAATTTTATTTTACAATAAGTTAGTGTAATTATTTTTAAAATAAAATAAATGTAGTAATTTTCTTTATAAATTTAATATTTTTTATATATTTATCTAAATAATAGTATGTTTTGTAACAATTTTTTCATAAATAAGTCATTTGACTCTATATATATTTCCAATAATTAGGGTATTGATGTTGATTTTATGTGAGGTGAGTGTAATTATTTCTAAAATAAAGTAAATTTAGAATTTTTCTCTTTAAATTTATGATATTTTCTATATTTATCCAAATAATAGTATGTTTACTAACAATTTTTAAATAAAATAAGTAATTTGACTATATATTTCCAGTAATTAAGGTGTTAAAGTTTATTTTACATGAGGTGAGTGTTATTATTTTCTAAATAAAGTAAAGTTAGTAAATTTCTCTTTAAATTTAAGATATTTTCTATATTTATCCAAATAATAGTATGTTTAGTAGTAATTTATTAATTAAATGAGTAATTTGACTCTATATTTCAAGTAATTAGGATGTTGAAGTTTATTTTACATGAGGTGATTATTTTTATTTTTTAAATAAAGTACAATTAGTAAATTCTCTTTAAATTTAAGATATTTTCTATATTTATCCAAATAATAGTATGTTTAGTAGTAATTTATTAATTAAATGAGTAATTTGATTCTATATTTCAAGTAATTAGGATGTTAAAGTTTATTTTGTATGAGGTGATTATTTTTATTTTTTAAATAAAGTAAAATTAGTAAATTTCTTTTTAAATTTAAGATATTTTCTATATTTATCCAAATAATAATATGTTTAGTAGCAATTTATTAATTAAATGAGTAATTTGACTTTATATTTCAAGTAATTAGGGTGTTGAAGTTTATTTTACATGAGGTGAGTGTCATTATTTTTTAAATAAAGTAAAGTTAGTAAATTTCTCTTTAAATTTAAGATATTTTCTATATTTATCCAAATAATAGTTTGTTTAATAGCAAATTATTAATTAAATGAGTAATTTGACTCTATATATCAAGTAATTAGGGTGTTGAAGTTTATTTTACATGAGGTGATTATTTTTATTTTTAGATAACGTTAAATTAGTAAATTTCTCTTTAAATTTAAGATATTTTCTATATTTATCCAAATAATAGTATGTTTAGTATTATAATAACTAGATTATTTTATAAAATAAAAATAATAAATATTTAATATTAAATTATATAAATAATTAATTAAATTGATAAAATAAATTAAATTATGTTAGATTAAATTTAATTAAACATGTATTATTAATATGATATATAATATATAAAATTATATAATATAATTTGGCTACATTTAGTTTGACTAATTTATATTTATATAAACAATTTAGTTTATATTATTTAATAAAATATTATAATAAATATATTATTTTATAAATAAAATAATAAATATTTAATATTAAATTATATAAATAATTAATTAAATTATGTTAGATTAAATTTAATTAAACATGTATTAATAATATGATATATAATATATGAAATTATATATTATAATTTGACTAAATGGAATTTGACTAATTTATATTTATATAAACAATTTAATTTATATTATTTAATAAAATACTATAATAAATAGATTATTTTATAAATAAAAATAATAAATATTTATGAAAGTATTGTAATAAAATTACTTTTTTAATAAAATATTATAATAAAATATTATAATATTTTTTCCCGCACTCGTTTATTTTTTCCTGCACTCGTTTACTTCCCGCACTCTTTATTTGGTTGCCGCACTTACTTTCTTCCTGCACTGCATCTCTCTTCCTTCGTACTTCCTTCGTATTGTCTTGTTACCGTCGTCCAGCCACCAATTCCCAGCGACCACCGCCAACGACTTTCTCCTCCACGCCTCTGCCTGAACCCCCGCGACCCACCTCCGATCTGCATCTACCTTCAGATCTGTGAACAGATATACTTTTTCCAGTGAGGACCTTGTTGTTTCCAGCAAGAAGGTTCTTTTCCAAGGACAACCTGACCATTTCAAGCAGCCGTCTAGCTTTCCGGTGACGAGTGCAGCTTTTCCGACGACTATCTGGTACATATTTTTGCCTGTTGTGTTGTTTTATTATTTTATTACTGTATTAGGAGATAATGGTAAAAAGGATTGGAATACCCTTTACCTTATTAATAATATTTTGCTTATAAAAAAATAATAATATTATTACGCTCATGGTAGGGAAAACGTTTCCAAGTGGATAACAGGCCATATTAAACACCGTACATGCTACTATTAGATTACGAGGAAACTCAATATTTATTCAAGTGTGGCTTTGCTGCTCGCCCTTATCATTTTGGACAACCACTGTGAAATTAAATTCATAACTTTTATTCTCCTTCAGAAGTTTATAATATCCATATATAAGATTGACTAATGTGAAAATTTATTCTTTTGAAAACCAAGTTAATTTGGTAGTTGGACTCTCCAACTTGATTGGTTTGAGGATTATATATACATCTCCACAAATCCAATTTGTATATATATTTTTATAGTACTATTTTTTTCTATTTCTTTTTACTTGTCCAAACAAAATTTTACAAATATTTTTAATTTATGTGAGACAAACAAGCATAGTACATGCAATGCAATGTAGACCAAAAACTTGGATATTATTATAAAAGAAAGTTAGATAATTAAGTGTTTAACTTGTTATGGAAGGAGTTTGTTTGTAGCATAAAGAAAAATCTAGTTCTAAGATTAATGGGAACTGACTTTGAAGGCTCATGTCTTCGTAATTAATTTGCATTTAGAAAGTCTCTCTAAACTGAATCATATATGTAATTATTATAAATTATTCTATGATTTATCAGTGTGATTGGATACCTAATCGTTATTTGATAGATTGAACTCTTTAATGAGAGAATAGTGACACAGTTTAAACGGAAAGATTTTTAAGTATTTTGGACCAAGAATTTTATCTCATTATAATTAAATATAAATAAAATTAATTATTTAATCATGTAGTTTTATTTAATTTTTAATAATTTTTTTATCACATCTTGGTTGTCTAAATTTGTAGATCATCTAAATTCTAATGAGCTTATTCTAATAGAAATGGTGAACCTGTTGAAAGATATAATCAAAGTACCAAATCAAAATAATAAAAATTAGATGATTATAGTATAATCAATGAACAAGCATAGGATTAAACATAAATATTTAAATGTTTCATATTTAATTTTAAATTCAGCCTCTTTAGCTTTCTACATAGTTAAGTGGTTAAACAATAATTGAAATTATGAAACACATCTCATGTACTTGTTGACGATATATAATCAAACGAACACATTAAAATAATAAAAATTAGAGGATTAAAGTGATAATAATAAATGAACAATTATAAGATTAAATGAAAAATTATAAGATTAAATGAAAAATTATAAATGTTTCATATTTAATTTTACTTTCATCTTCTTTACTTTTCTACGTAGTTAAGTGATTAAACAATTTTTTAAATAGAACTGACATTATGAGACACATTTTATGTACTTTTTTTATATTATTTTTATTTTTACAAATCACTTTATCTTCACAATTATTATTTTCCTTCAATTATAAACAGTTATAATACTTTCTAAACAATTAACTAATTTTATAATTAATAGTTCATCATTTTCCTTTTTTTTTTTTTTATTTTTTTATTATTATTATTATTATTATTATTATTATTATTATTATTATTATTATTATTATTATTATTATTATTATTATTATTATTATTATTATTATTATTATTATTATTATTATTATTATTATTATTATTATTATTATTATTATTATTATTATTATTATTATTATTATTATTATTATTATTATTATTATTATTATTATTATTATTATTATTATTATTATTATTATTATTATTATTATTATTATTATTATTATTATTATTATTATTATTATTATTATTATTATTATTATTATTATTATTATTATTATTATTATTATTATTATTATTATTATTATTATTATTATTATTATTATTATTATTATTATTATTATTATTATTATTATTATTATTATTATTATTATTATTATTATTATTATTATTATTATTATTATTATTATTATTATTATTATTATTATTATTATTATTATTATTATTATTATTATTATTATTATTATTATTATTATTATTATTATTATTATTATTATTATTATTATTATTATTATTATTATTATTATTATTATTATTATTATTATTATTATTATTATTATTATTATTATTATTATTATTATTATTATTATTATTATTATTATTATTATTATTATTATTATTATTATTATTATTATTATTATTATTATTATTATTATTATTATTATTATTATTATTATTATTATTATTATTATTATTATTATTATTATTATTATTATTATTATTATTATTATTATTATTATTATTATTATTATTATTATTATTATTATTATTATTATTATTATTATTATTATTATTATTATTATTATTATTATTATTATTATTATTATTATTATTATTATTATTATTATTATTATTATTATTATTATTATTATTATTATTATTATTATTATTATTATTATTATTATTATTATTATTATTATTATTATTATTATTATTATTATTATTATTATTATTATTATTATTATTATTATTATTATTATTATTATTATTATTATTATTATTATTATTATTATTATTATTATTATTATTATTATTATTATTATTATTATTATTATTATTATTATTATTATTATTATTATTATTATTATTATTATTATTATTATTATTATTATTATTATTATTATTATTATTATTATTATTATTATTATTATTATTATTATTATTATTATTATTATTATTATTATTATTATTATTATTATTATTATTATTATTATTATTATTATTATTATTATTATTATTATTATTATTATTATTATTATTATTATTATTATTATTATTATTATTATTATTATTATTATTATTATTATTATTATTATTATTATTATTATTATTATTATTATTATTATTATTATTATTATTATTATTATTATTATTATTATTATTATTATTATTATTATTATTATTATTATTATTATTATTATTATTATTATTATTATTATTATTATTATTATTATTATTATTATTATTATTATTATTATTATTATTATTATTATTATTATTATTATTATTATTATTATTATTATTATTATTATTATTATTATTATTATATTTTATATTATTATTACATGGTTACTATAGTATCACTTGATTCAATGTCTAAATTGATAAAACTTATCATTTATAAATTATTCATGATGCAAGTCTGTCAATACTTGTACATGATGTCAACATTTATTAATTTGTGTCGTGTATAAGTCTCAGTAAATCTATGCCTTTAATAATTTTTTTATAATCGATATATCAAGTATCATGTGATATTATTTTAATCATGTATTTAAGTACACATTGATAAATATGTAATCTAATAATAAATATTTAATTATATTTTAAATGATATAAGTTAAAAGAAATTAAAACTATGAAATAACATCTTATATAAACTTGATTAAATTTATTTTATAAAAAACTTACAATTAAACTATTTAATTGATAAATTTGTTATTTATATAAAAGTATTAATGTGCGTGTGAGATTAGATGAGAAAACAAAGGCTCGTAAGATGTATCTTGCTTGTTGTATTGTTGTAATTTTTTATTATTGTATTTTCTATACATCCAACCAATTAGTAATTGAAATTTATTTGTATTATAAGAATGTTATACATACATTAAAAGCTATTTGTTTATACAGTTTATTGTACCTCATGGATATTCCGCAAAATCGAAGGTGGATGTATCGTAGGCTAGATGCTAATAAACGTTGGATGAATGAGTTCACTGAAGGAGTACACGAGTTTCTACAATTTGTTATTGCTCAAGAAAAGTTTCAGTTACAAGGTGAAAAACTAAGATGTCCTTGCAACAAATGCAAATGTTTAGTTTTCAAGTTTGTTGATGAAGTGGGATATGATCTTTATGAGCAAGGGTTTATGCCGAATTATTATTAGTGGACAAATCATGGTGAGCAATTGCCAGAATTTCCTCCACCGGTGGTCGAAGGTTCATACTATGCAAGTGGTGAATAAAGGGAAGAATTCAATTCTTACGAGCAGTTGATCATGGATCATGTTAGACCCTCAATTGGTGAACATATAGAAAACATGGAAGAAAATCCTAATCCTAAAGCTCAAAAATTTTTTGATTTGTTTACAGCTGAACAAGCACCATTGTGGGAAGGATGCGATAATCATTCTGAATTGACAATTTCTTTGGCAGCTCTGAGCTTGAAATCAGACTATAACATGTCAGAAGGGTGCTTTAATCGTATGGTGCAATTAATAGGGGAGACGATGCCTGAAGGTAACAGAATGGTGACAAATTTGTATCATGCTAGAAAGTCGGTTCAAAATTTGGGTTTGGGTTGTTTAAAAATTGATTGTTGCCCAAAAGGATGCATGTTGTATTATAATGAAAATTCTGACAAGACCATAACAAAGTGTCTAGTTTGTAACATCGATTGATACAAATCAATCACTAAGAGGGGGGGTTCAAAAGAATATTTCTGTGAATAAAATGTGGTATTTTCCATTCATTCCAAGACTAAAAAAATTATACTCTTCAATAGCCACTGCATCGCACATGAGATGGCATAGTGACAATGAAAGGGACCCAACTTTCTTATGTCATCCATCTGATGCCGAAGCTTGGAAGCATTTTGATAGACTTCATCCAGAGTTTAGTAAAGACCCTAGGAATGTTAGATTAGGGTTATGTGCAGATGGCTTTAACCCATTTGGTCAATATGGAAAAAGTTACTCATGTTGGCCAGTTATCTTAACTTCGTATAATCTTCCTCCTAGGATGTGCATGAGCTTTAATCCATTTGGTCAATACGGAAAAAGTTACTCATGTTGGTCAGTTATCTTAACTCCGTAAAATCTTCCTCTTGGGATGTGCATGAAGCAGGAATTTATGTTTCTAACAGTTTTAATTCAAGATCCATCAAATCCAAAGCACTAGATTGATGTCTACTTATAGCCACTGATTGATGAGTTGTTTATGTTATGGAATGATGCCATACTAACTTATGATGTGTCGTTAAGACAAAATTTTATGATGAAAGCTACTTTGATGTGGACAATTAATGACTTTCCGGCTTATGGAATGTTATCTAGTTGGATCATTGTTAGGAGACTTGGATGCCCCATATGTATGGAATGAACTAAAGCATTCACACTAAAGCACAGTCATAAAGTTTCCTATTTTGATTGTCATCGTCAATTTCTCCCACTCAATCATCCATACAGAAGAAACAATAATTCTTTCAAGAAAAGGTGTGTTGAGACATCACATCCTCCTCCCCGGTTGTCTAGTCCTGATATATGGAAGAGAGTTGCGCACTTACCATTTTCGTATGACTTACAAGAAAAAGAACAAGAAATTCCTGGCTATGGTGTTCAACATAATTGCGAAAAACAAAGTATTTTTTGGAGGTTTTCGTATTGTAACACACATCTTCTACATCATAACATTGATGTCATTCGCACAGAGAGAAATGTTTTTATCAATGTATTTGACACTGTGATGGACATTAATGGTAGGACTAAGGACATATATAAGGCTCAAATGGATATAGTAGAAATATGCAATCGGAAAGAGCTTGAGTTGAAAGATATTGGTCGTGTCAAACTTTTCAAACCAAAAGCAGCTTATGCATTCAGCAAATCTCAAAGAGTTGCTATTTGCAAGTAGGTGAAAGAACTAAAGTTGCCAGATGGGTATGCTTCTAATTTGGGTAGATGTGTCGACGTTAACCAAGGAAAGTTACATGGAATGAAAAGTCACGATTGTCATGTTTTCATGCAACGGTTGCTTCCTATTGCATTCGACTCATTACCAACACATATTTGGAACCCACTTGTTGAACTTAGCCATTTTTTTAGGGAACTGACATTGATAACACTAAATGTTGAAAACCTAACAGTTATGGAAGGTAATATACCTGTGTTGTTGTGTAAGTTGGAACAAATATTTCCACCAACCTTCTTTGATTCAATGGAGCATCTTCCAATTCATCTACCGTATGAGGCTAGAGTTGGTGGACCAATCCAATATCGTTGGATGTACCCTTTTGAGAGGTATAAAACTAGTAATCATTTATACACCATTATGTTATATATGTTAACCAACAGTTCTTGAGATTGTAGATTCATATTCTTTGTCAAGTTTCTACATTCCCTAAAAAATAAAGTAAAGAATAAGGCAAGAGTAGAGGCTTCTATTTGTGAAGCTTATTTAGTGGAGGAGACATCAACGTTTGCCTCATTTTATTATCCTGATAAAATTGAAACGTGAAGGACTAGAATACCTCATAATGTTGATTCGGGTGAAGATTCTTCATCTACTCCTCCTATATCAATTTTTAACTACCCAGGAAGACTAGGTGGCAAAGCCATATCATATTTATTGGACCAAGTTGACCTTCAAGCTGCTCACTTATATGTTCTTTTAAATTGTGAACATGTTGAGCCGTATTTAGAGTAAGTATTTCTAATTATAGATGTTACTCATGTTTTGTTGACCAATATGATTAATATACTTTTTTCATTATAGTATATATACTGAGTTTTTATAAGATCTTAATCCCACAGCTTCAAATGCTAAAATTGACAGTGACATTTCGTCAACATTTCCTACATGGTTCAAACAATATGTACGTTAATACTTTTTGGTATTATTTAAATGTTATATTGTCCACCCTAATATAGTGTATGATGTTGGTCGTTTAATTTTTTAGGTTCTAAATTCAGAAAATAACATTCAAGACTCGTTATTGGTTAATGTGGCATGAGGGCCTAAGAGAAAAGTTGAATCATGGCCTATGTACATTATCAATGGATATAAATTTCACACAATTAACTGGAGTGAAGACATGAATTCCATAAATCACGGTGTTTATGTACGAGGAAGTAATGGTCAATTAGAATCTGACTTTTATGGAAACGTGATTGATACCATTCAATTAGAGTACACTGGTTTCCCAATAATGAAGTTAGTTCTATTCAAGTGTGATTGGTTTGATAACACTCCTAATATAGAAACAAAAGTACATAACAAATATGAGATTGTTGAGGTACGGGCAACATGAAGATATAATAAAGCATACATTCCATTCATATTTGCACAACAAGCTGAACAAGTTTATTACACAACATATCCTGAGGGACATCATGGTTGGTTGGCTGTAATCAAGACAAAGGCAAGGAGTAAAATTGTTAATAATACATTATCTCAGATTGAGCAAGAGGCTCCGTACCAAGATGATAACTTTGTTGGGCTTCAAGTAGTATTGCATATTGACTCAGATGTCATTAATGAATCTCTTGCTGACATTTATGGTGGTGGAGAAGAAGTAGACACACAATTATTAGATGAAACAGAATTTGATGAACTAGATGAGGATGAATACATAACAATTGAGAGTGAAAGTGAGAGTGATTTAAATGATACAGATACCTCTTAGGTAATTTATACAATAACATGAATTATATTTGTTGTGTTAATTACTTTCTACATTTGTATGACCATTGTTTGCAACAATTATTTGTAGTGATTATGACGGGAAAGATAAGCGACACATTTTGGTGTCGTAAAAACTATCAGGTTTGATTTTCTAAGTTCGATTAGTTTCCTAAACCCTAAACATTTTATATTGCACTATATTCATTAATCTTTAGTCCTAGTTGTGATATACAATAATTACTACATACAGATGGCAAACAGAGGTACAAGTGATGGTCGTAGACCACCTAACCGTGGTAGAGGTCGTGGTGTTAGTCGGAGACGTGAACCCACCATCAACTCACACACTTCCACAAATCACATCTCAATGTTAGAGTCCACAATTCCCATTCACGAATATGCCATACTTCCTACAGTTGAAGAGGAACCACAACCTATCGAAGTAGGTGATATAGTGGTCACACCTTCAACACTACCTGATTCATTCACACCAGAAGGTTTATCTCCACACTCTCAACATGCACTAGATCAAAGACCTTTCCTTCAAGTAATAAATAACGAGTAAGTCAATTTTAATAGAATAGCTCATCTTTCAAATAACATTCTTCAAATATGTACATTTACAAAATCATTCTCCATAGATTTACACCATCCCATGGTCCTACTCGTGTGATCTCACAAATCATTAAACAAAAATTTGATGAACCATGGCCGAGTTGGAAGAAGGTACGACTTGAAGTTCGCAACCTATGGTTTTGAGAGTTCAAGGTAATTTACATTTTTGGTTCAATTTCAATTGTATTTGTTCATTTTTTTCCATTTTGCTTAGTTACCTTTTAATGCAGAAAGAGGATAGTTGGGATCCATCATAGGAGAAAACCATCGAGTCATTTTTTGAGCAAAAGGGTTCATGCATTTACAAAAATACAATGAATAAGATTAGAAATGGTCACAGTGCAACTTGGATTCCACCCAATGTTCAAACAAGTTTGGATGAACATTAGGCTTCTACAGATTTTCAGAATAAGAGGTCAATTAACAAGGCAAATCGAGCTATTAATAAAGGAGCCTCAGCATATTGTGGTGGATCTATATCTACATCGGCTCATTACGAAAAAATGGTAATTTTAATTGCTTTTTATTTTACTTAATTGATTGGTTATATTATAATTGCAATTTTTGTTTAAATTTAAGTAAGCTACACAATTGCAACGATCGCCAACTGCTTGGGAGGTGGTAGAGAAAACAAAAAAATTAAAGTTTGGAGAATGGGTCAATGACAAAACTCATGAACTTACGGTAAATTCAATCTTTTACCTTTTTTAACATTACTTTAAAGTTTATTAACTATTAATAAAAGTCTAATTAAATATTCAACTTTTTTTTGAAGCTGAAATATGAACAACAACGACAAGAAGTCCAAAAATCATCCACAAATGAAGCATCATCTGCAAATGACTCTAATTTTGTACCGATCAACGACAATGACATATATTTAGAAGTTGTTGAAAGTAAGAATAAAAAAGGAAATGTATATGGACTTGGGAGTTTAACCAACGAGTTCGTGCATTCAACACGTATTCCAACTAATATAATAGACATGCCAATGGTACAACAAATCGAAGAGATGCGTGAAACAATTGATAAATTGAATAATGAACTTTAGGAAAAAACGGCTAAGGAGAAGTCACTTGAGGAGAAAGTGGTGCAATTGTTGCATAATCATGAGGAGCAAAGTGACCAAATTTGACAACAAAATGAAAAAATGGAACAGCAAAATCAACAAATGCAACTTATTTTACAACACTTGTAGTTAAAATCTCTCATGCCACTCCCACTACACCAGATAATAATGACGACCACGGTGATAATGCTTAGGATGGTATCTTCAAGATGATGTACTAGACAATCATTTTGACAATATTTAGGATAATTATGTTGATAGTTATTAAGATTTTGAATTACTAGTAATCATGTTGATACTTTTAATTGTTAATGTTTTCTTAAATAATTGTTTATTTCAAATTTATTATTGTATGTTATTTATAGTGTGATTAAATTTTTTATTATTCACAAATATTTGGCAAGTTCATAATATATATTACTAATTTTAAAAAATGAAAGGAAAAACGAAAAATTTTAGCGACTAAATATTTGGTCACTAAATCCGTCTTTTGGTCGCTAAATCCGTCACTAACCTATTATGCAGCTTTAGTTTTAGCCACCGAAATAGTGACGGCAACCGAAAGTTTTATTTATTACATTTCCAAATATATTAGCCACCGATAGCGACCGATCAGTTAAATATAATTAAATTTCAAAATTGATTTAGCGACCGAAATAGCCATCTATTTTTGGTCGCTAAATTTCCAATTACATTTACATACCAAATCATATAGCCGCCGAAGATTTTTGTCGCTAATTTTGCCACCGATTCGGTCGCTAATTGCTTTAGCGGCTAGGGTTTTACCCATCGACCCAATTCGGTCACTATTTCTGTCGCTAAAGGATTTAGCCACCAGATTTCAGATTTAGCGACCGATTTATGTGATTTAGAGACCAATTTGTGCGGTCGCTAATATTGATATTTTTTTGTAGTGTTTAACGAATCACTTTATTCTTTTTTTTTCACCTTTACTTGCCACATTCTTTTTTTTTCTCCTTTGGATCAAATACTTTTGACCATCACTTTTCAAGACCTTTTTCTTTTACTTTTTTTTTCTCGTTGCTTTGATGGACTCAAATGAAAAAAGAAATATAAAAAATAAGGGAATACAGCATATCATGCATGTTTATGAAATGAATGCTTCAAATAAACTTAACATTGCTTGCACATCTAATGATTTAAATTGATAAAACAATCTCATCAATTAAGATATTAGTCCACCATGGTACTACTTCAAATAAACTTAACATTGCTTGCATATCTAATGATTTAAATTGATAAAACAATTTCATCAATTAACATATTAGACTATTATGGTACCTAAGGACTTTATATGGCAGCATAAATAAGAATCATTGTACCTTTGTGATATGAATATGCCTAAGTCTCAGGTTAACTTTATCGATTTAGGTTAAGTATAAATTTCACATTTAACACAATTGTCAATACTAAAAAATAGGAACAAGATTCATTAATTTAGAGTATGTTTGTAGAAAAACTCAAGATAGAAATGAATTGAAAAGAAGAAAACGAATAAGATTAAAAAATAGCTCGCTATTAACTTCGTGGAAACCAGATAATAGAAAATGAGATTTGGCACAAATCTCATGGAGAACTTGTTGAAAATTAAGTATTTTAATCTTAGAACTTAATTGCTTGCTACACAATATTTCAAAAAAATGAACTCAAAGTTGTTACATATAAGTTAGGATTATGTTTATATAATGATCCTCCTTACAAATTAGGCACAAAACAAACTTAAATGAAAAGGCTTTTGGGCCTTGAACAAATGCGGTCCAAAAATAAGACTTCAAACATGTTGAGCAACAGTGCATTCAAAGGAATCGTCCGCATGTTGGTGTCCTCCAAATATATTTATATTGAAAAATAATTTTTAACTTACATTTATACTAAAAATAAATAATTTTAAAATATATATTTATATTAAAATAAATTAGAGTAATTTATTTTCTATATAAATAATTAAAAAAAACATCATCTCAATTTCACCATCAAACTACTTGTGTAACTGTGGGTCACAAGATTATTATCACTGAGGTTTAAGAAAAAACGCCTGCTATCCCAGAACTTTAGTTGTCACAATTACATTTCCTTTCCTTTTTGCGTGTTATAATTCTTAGTTGAGCATTTACGTAATTTATGGGTAGGAATTGAACTGTCTTTTGTGAAAATTTTATTTAATAATAACAAAACTGTAAAAAAAAAAAATTCAAGTATCGAACCGTCGATATAGTAAATAAATTAAATGAAACGAAACTTGCTAACACAAACTAGCTATATTAGCATAGTTGAAATGAGTGTATGAATTATCATGGATGCATCATATACAGTAGATGGAACAAGCACATACTCCGTGTTAACTTGCCCTTAAAATGAAAAGAAATAATTAATTCAAAAACAATTTCATTAACAAAGAAAGCTCTTATATTTTCAACCTTTCAACTATTTAGAAAACCTAAGTTTTGTTGAAGAGTTGTTTGCGACGATCTTCGGTTTGAGAGAACTTCACACTTATTATTAATTCGTTCAATACTATTTAATTGATTGATAAAAATAATATACATACAAAAGTATAATTCTTATTCTTTAAGCCATTTCACAAATTTGTTGAAGTTATCTGAAGATCGACCTTTGTTATTCATTAACTTCTCCTTTAGCTTCGAAGACCTTGATCGTATGTTTTGATCATTGTGCAGTTGATTCAATTGCTTTTGAATTTCCCATCGTGACACAAATCCATTTTCATCTGAGTTCAATCCTAATCCAACATTCAACACATCACAAATATATGTTTTGTCATAAATTTGGTCCGCAAAATATGGCCAACACAAGAAAGGTACTCCATTAGACATACCTTCTAGGATTGAATTCCACCCACAATGACTAACAAAGCATGCTATGCCAGGATGACTTAGAACTTTCTGCTGAGGAGCCCATTCAATTATTTTACCTTTACACCCTTGGAATTGATAAGGGTATCTCATCTTATTGTCTGGACGCACAACCCAAAGGAAAGGTCTATTGGTGAGATCTAGTGCAAGAGCTATTTCATTGAATTGGTTTTGGTCGACAAGAGTGATACTACCAAAGGCAACATATGTGACAGAACAATTAGGTTGTTGATCCAACCAACTCATACAAGAGAGATCTTCTTTCCAGAATTGTCCCAATGATCTTGCAGTTGCATTTGTATTATCATGATCATAATTTCTCAACAATGGACCAATTGGAAGGATCTTTGGAATAAAGTTTAATACCTCAGGTTCAAGTTCATATGTGATGTTACAAAGCCACCATTCTGTCAAATTTAAAGTCTGTTTAATGTGCATCGAATTCAAATCATATTTCGTGTCAGGCATATTTAACCAAAAGAAATTTCTTGGGTCCATCTCTGGCATATTTGGTGATAGTCGAATTGTCTTCTCAGTGGTTAATAGTAATCCTACAATGAAAAATAATATAAATTTTATATATGGGAATGAATTTTCTTATGTTGAGCTTTTGGATAATTTTATAATTTTAAAATTTTGTATTTAATTTTTTCTTGATAAATTCTTGTAAATTTTGACAAGGTTTTGTCTATTCCGTGACTATTAAAAAAAGACTAAATTATAATTTTAATTTTTATCATAATGTAAAAATTTATTTTAATCTTTTATCTTTTAAAAGATTTATTTTGATTTTTTAATTTTTAAATTTGAATTAATATTATCCTTCCTAAATAATTATCACTTTTTATTTTTAGACATGATTTTAAATACTATTTTGACTTATTTGAAATATGAAACTTCTCTTATTAAACTCATTTCCATGAAAATTTTGAAATCAATTTAATATTTACGCGAAAGATAATCTTAACACTATTAGAAAATTTAAAATTTACTACAAAATAATTTTGTGGCTAATTTTAAAATCAATAGTTATTTTGTAGCTAATTTCTAGTAAAAATAATTAGTTACAAAATTACTATAATATTAAATGGTAGCATAAAATAAGTAGCAAATTAGCTAAGAAAATAATCTTAGTTAATTTGTAGTATATTTTTTAAAATTTATAGTTATTTCCTAGCTAATTTGTAGTAATAAGAAGTATAAATGAATATAACTTCAATTTAGCTAGAAAAAAATAATATTCTAGTTAATTAATAGTTAATTAGCTAGGATTTAGCTACTAATTTAAATGGTAGCTAAAATTAGTAGAAAAATCAAAAAAATTTTGTAGTATAAACAAAATAAAATTGTGTGAAAAGTAAGTTTTACAATCAATTAAAAATTAAAAAAATTAATATTAATTTTTTTATTTATTTATAAAATTCACTTTTTACATTTTTGTCGAAGTATTTATATTTTTTATATAAATATTAATTAAATTTCATGATTTTCGTAGATATGAATGTAATTATACAAATTTCAAGTCTTACTTATGAATCTATGATCCCATCCTCAAGAAGCTTGTCGAGGTTGCAGAACAAGGCAAACATAGTTGCTGCCATAGGACAGAATATAGCTCCTTTGATTCCCAATTTACTCCCAACCTCCAATGCCCAAAACATAGCTAGATCTGCAACAATGAAGCTGATTCTATTGTCACCATTCAAATTTGTATCCTCTATGAGCTTCTCAAGCGTCGTAGGCATGGTGCTATAAACAGCATCTAATAGCTTCCCGGGCTCGTTTCTATCATCATCAGGTCCTAAACCATCGGGGATTGACACCAACCTCAGTAGTGATTCATCATCAAGGCTATGTTGTTGCTCCACCATGGAACTCAACACTCGCTTGTGGTTGAACTCTGAGTTCACAAAAATCACTTTGCATCCATGCTCAACCAACTTTTCTGAGAAGGTCATCATGGGATTCACATGCCCTTGACCTGGAAATGGCAAAACTAGCACGGTTGGAACTCTCATCTTTCTATCTCGCCTGGTTTCTACTAGTTCACACCCTATGCTCTTCTATTTTGGCCTAGCCATATTACTTTATATATTTATATAATGAGCATGCTAAGCAAGAAGAATGCTTTTATGCGAAGATGAAAAAAGAAATTTAGACCATAATTAATGAATGATTTGTAATAATTTAAAAAGTTATGTAATTTTTTAAATAATAATATAGATATTAGTAACTTTTAATCATAATCTTTAATAATCTAAACTTACTCATTTACGTACATGTGTGTAAATAGTAAAAGACTATTTTTTAAACAAAATTTTAGATTAAAATGATAAAAAAAAATAGTCAGAAAATAAAATCATATTAAAAACAGAAAATTAAGTTATACTGCTCAAATTAATCGTTTACAAAATCTATAAATATTGTGGAGCTGTGATATAATCATTCTAAAAAAAAGTAGTGAAAAAACTATGTAAATTGAAAAATGTAAAATACCCACCACACTTTCTTTCATATTATAGAGTTGTTATTCAAAACTAAATATTTGTGGACAGGAGTTTGAAACTGATCATGTCTGAATGTGTCAAATGAGAGTAGTTATGAGCTTTATTATTTGTGTGGACAAAGAAGATTCGTTTGCCGCAAAAAGTTCGTTCCAATAAAGAAACGACGAGTCCCCAATAATGAAATTTGAACTCACTAATTTATTTATTTATTTTTATAATATTAACCCACTAAAATTTTAAAATTAATAACTTGTAAAGAAGGTATTAGGTGTAGTAGTACATACGTATATCAGCAAAAGCAAAAATCCACTGTATATATAAAAGATGTGGCATTCGTTTGAAAAATATTTAATTTTTTATTATCTAAAAGCTTATGTTATAAATACTTTTAAGATGTTTTATTTTAAAATTAATAAATAAATAAATCATAACTAAAAATAAATTAATTTTTAAAACTAATTACATAATTAATACTAACATTCTATATAAAAAATATTAAAAATAAAAATTAATAGTCATAATTTATCTATTTTGTATTTTTAAAAACAAAAATTTAAGTATTATAATTTTAGAAAATTACGTGACTCGCATACAAAATTCATCTCAGACTTATCAAAACATGTTTAAAATATAAATTAATATTTTTAAATTATATATATATATATATATATATATATATATATATATTAAATCATAATATAAGCTTAAAAAATTCTTTATATAAATAAATATAAATATATAAAAATAGTGTATCATACAAATTTAGAAGGAAACATATAAAAAATAAAAATAAAATTTACTTATAAAAAATAATTATAAGTTATTTTATATATATAGAAGTTAATATTTATATAAGTTGAATGAAGAAACGAAAAAATATATTATTTAATTTGAAAAAAAATATGCATGCTTTATTTATTTTTTTATTTTTTACCTAGAATTTGAATATGAGTCATTATATAAGACTTGCATGAGCAATTCTGATAAATTACCGAAGTAAATTAAAAATATTTTATGAACTTCATAACTCATAAGATAATTTTACAAACACTTATAGCATAATATAAATCTAAATAACCTTTGTCGAACAGATATTATTTAAATTATAATATTTAAAATAATTAAACGTTGTAATGTTAATTTTACTTCAAGATTTTTTTATTTTATTATTAATTTTAATTATTATTTAAATTAGTAGTTAAATCTTAATTAATTAACTATTAATTAACTAGAATATTATTTTTTCTAGCTAAATTTAAGTTATATTCATTTATACTTCTTATTACTATAAATTAGCTAAAAAATAATTACAAATTTTAAAAATTTATTATAAATTAATTAAAATTATTTTCTTAACTAATTTATTACTTATTTTATATTACTATTAATATTATAATAATTTTGTAATAAAATTATTTTATTATAAATTATCTATAAAATAATTATTGATTTTAAAATTTTATAATTATTTATTTTATATTAAATTTAAATTTTTTTAATAATATTTGTTAAACACTGTCAATCCCATTGCTACATTGATTTTCTTGGAGAAGAAAAGAGTAGCAAGCGAACAGAAAAGCCAAAGGGAAAACTAAAAAAGGTGGTACCATTTTGTCGCTGACAAAGAAACATCATTTTCACCTTTTGTGTCATTATTGATGAAATATCTTTTCAAATATTATCAATAACAGAAGCAAAATTTGGTTGGCAACTTGACATGGGTTCTCAAATCTCCAAAAGACAATATTGACTTTTTCACCCATTAAAGATATTTTTATTTTGTAATTACTTGAAATGGTATAAATTTTGAAAAAGAAATACATAAAATAGAATAAGTTGTAAGTAAGAGATAAGGTTTCAAAATAGGAGTCGTGAGTTTATTTACGACTTGGAAGCGCCACTTTCCTGTGTACATTCATGCATGATATTAGATATTTATATATGATAAAAAAAATTATATGGCGAAATGTAGGTATAATTTGACCTTGGATAATAAATGAAAGTTTGGCAAATATTAAAAATGATGCTTGTGTAAAGTAAATTTATAAGAATTGTGTAAATAGAAAATTTTACAATATTTTTTTGATTTTACTATTAATTTTAGCTACCAATTAAATCAGTAGATAAATTCTACCTAATTATCTATTAATTAACTAAAATATTATTTTCCCTAACTAAATTTAAGTTATATTCATTTATACTTATTGTTACTACAAATTAGCTAAAAAATAACTACAAATTTTAAAAATTTACTACAAATTAACTAAGATTATTTTCTTAACTAATTTGTGTTGCGTCCTATATCACGACATGGAATCGGGTATTGAAACGATGTTTGAAGCTAAGTCCCTTCCTAGAAAGAATCGGGTGTAGAGAGTCGAAACTGGCTCGGCCAATAGGGGTCGAGGTCGACTCGACTCAATTGGAGTCGTCATCGGCATTTTATAGGGAAAAAAGTCAAGAAACCTTTTGAGTGGCTAAGGTTAGTCTTTGAATCAGAAAAGTGGGTTCGGGAGTCGGTTACGCACCGGGACTACAAGGTATCCCCACACACCCATCACACGATAGTTACCCTAAACTGGTTGCATGAAAGAGAAAGTGACTCTCTCTTTTTGGTTTATGCCTTCCTACAAATTGAGCATTTACACAAAATAAGGGTATAATATTTTTTGTGCTTTAGGTGGTTAATTTGACAAGAGTAGGCCTTTTGCTCCTACGTATCTCCTACTATTGTGGAGAAATCAAAGTTTACGTAATTCTGGGCTGACTAATTGGTTAGGTAGTCGAGGTCGACTCGCCTCGACTGGACAGGATGGTATCAAGGATGACTCGACCTAGTCAAGGGCAGGAAGGTGTCAAGGAGGGAAGCGGGGCCGACTCGGCCTAAGAGGCCGGACTCGGTTTAGACAACAGGTTGCGGGAGTGGCTGAGACCAAGTTGGCGGGGTCCTATATCATGCAAACAGAGGCTAGAGCTAATGTGTTCTTTGACTAGATGGAGGCGACTTCAATCTAAACTCAGCCTAAGAGACACAATGCAGCAATAGTAGTTCAAAAGGAGAAGGGGCCTAGGCCAATTCGGCTTGGTTGGGCATGAATTACGCGACTTGTCTAATGAATCGCGATTTGAGGAGTACTAGGTCATCTTATGGACATGCATATGGATTTTACGACTAACCTGGTATTCAGAAGTTTTGGCGTCACACTCTTCTTTCTACTTCTCCTCTAATGGCTCTGCTTAGGTTGCTTTGAGAAATCTCTTCCCAGCTAGGGGGAGCAGCTTCTACCTTGGGGAAGCCTTTCTTCATCTCCTTTACTAAAGATTTTTTGACCCCTTTCTCTTCGTCCTAAAGCCTTTTATAGGCCTCATTTGAGGTCGTTGCGGGTCCTCTTTGGTCGCCCACGATTTCCTTTCTGATAACGTGGATGGCGTAACACGTCAGCTCATGGCATATATCACGCAGGCGGCTATCTCCCACTACAACCACGCATCCCCATTTTTTGGGTTGTTGCGAAGTCAGTAGAAGTGCAGTGTATTGGGGGATTTGATCTGGCCGAGCTGCAGGCGATTCTATTTGACCAGGATGAATTTGGGGTCCCACAATTTGTTACTTATTTCATGTTATCACCAATATTATAATAATTTTGTATTTAATTATTTTTACTAGAAATTAGTTACAAAATAACTATTGATTTTAAAATTAGCTACAAAGTTATTTTATAACAAATTTTAAATTTTCTAGTAGTAGTATATATATCATTTTCTACTTTTATGAAAAAGTTCCGTATTAATTTAGTGTCACAACTTAATCTAAATACTTCATGGTAATTAGTGAGTGTTTGATCAGTACTCCATAGCTGTTTATATTTTTCATCCTTCAGCACATATTTGACATTTTTTTTACTATATAGGTAGTAAATTTCCATATGTTAACAACGTTTGACTAGTAGCTATTTATCTTCTTTCACTGCATATGTTTCGCAACATTTATTCCATCGTATATAAGATTTCACCCGAGATTTTCTCTTGTAACCAAAAGAAAAAAAAAAGGTTTTACCTGAGGATATTTACAAAGGAAAAAATGAATTAAATGTCATTTCTTACACTACAAGAATTTTTTGATTTTGCTACTAATTTTAGCTACCATTTAAATTAGTAGCTAAATCCTAACTAATTAACTATTAATTAACTAGAATATTATTTTCTCTAGCTAAATTGAAGTTATATTCAATTATACTTCTTATTACTACAAATTAGCTAGGAAATAACTACAAATTTTAAAATAACAACACATTAATTTTAATGATAAATAAATTTATTACATTGTGTTAAAGAACCTTAAATAGACACTACTAGAAAATTTAAAATTTGCTACAAAATAATTAGTTACAAAATTTAAAAACCAATAGTTATTTTATAGTTAATTTCTAGTAATTTTGTAGTAAATTTTAAAATTTTTAGTAAATTAGTTACAAAATAACTATTGATTTTAAAAATTTGTAGCTAATTATTTTATAATAAATTTTAAATTTTCTAGTAATATTTGTTATATGTCAATCTCATTGCTCCATTGATTTTAAAATTAATAGTTATTTTATAATTAATTTTTAGTAAAAGTAATTAACTACAAAATTAATATAATATTGGTGGTAGCATGAAATAAGTAGCAAATTAGCTAAGAAAATAATTTTAGTTAATTTATAGTAAATTTTTTAAAATTTGTAGTTATTTTCTAGCTAATTTGTAATAATAAGAAGTATAAATGAATATAACTTAAATTTAGCTAGAAAAAAAATAATATTCTAATTAATTAATAGTTAATTAGTTAGGATTTATCTACTAATTTAAATGATAGCTAAAATTAGTAGGAAAATCAAAAACTCTTGTAATGTATTTTACGTATTTTTTTTTCAAAATTCATACCATTTAATAAAAATATCCTTAATGGGTAAAAAAAGTCAATATTGTCTTTTAGAGATATGAGAACCCATGGCGAGTTGCCATCCCAATTTTGCTTCTGTTATTGATAATATTTGACAAGATGTTTCATCAATAATGACACAAAAGGTGAAAAGGATGTTTGTTTCGCCTTAGAAAATTTAAAATTTTTTTCTTAAATAATTTTGTAGTTAATTTTAAAATTAATAATTATTTTGTAGTTAATTTCTAGTAAAAATAATTAGTTATAAAATTACTATAATATTAATGGTAGCATGAAATAAGTAGCATATTAGTTAAGAAAATAATCTTAGTTAGTTTGTAGTAAATTTTAAAATTTGTAGTTATTTTTTAGCTAATTTGTAGTAATAAAAAGTATAAATGAATATAATTTAAATTTAGCTAAAAAAATAATATTCTAGTTAATTAATAATTAATTAGTTAGGATTTAGCTACTAGTTTAAATGATAGCTAAAATTAGTAGAAAATAAAAAAAATTTTTGTAGTGTTTCTCAACCACAAAATACTAGCACCTTTTTAGTTTTCCCTTTGGCTTTTCTCGTTACTTCTTGTTCCTCTTTTCCTCTCCAAGAAAATCAATATAGCAATGGGATTGACATTGTTTAACAAATATTATTAGAAAATTTAAAATTTACTACAAAATAATTAGCTATAAAATTTTAAAATAAATAGTTATTTTGTATCCAATTTTTAATAAAAATAATTAGTTACAAAATTACTATAATATTGATAATAATATGAAATAAGTGAAAATTAGCTAAGAAAATAATTTTAGTTAATAGATAGTAAATTTTTAAAACTTGTAGTTATTTTCAAGTTAATTTGTAGTAATAAGAAGTATAAATGAATATAACTTAAATTTAGCTAGGAAAAATAATATTCTAGTTAATTAATAATTAATTATTTATGATTAATCAACTAATTTAAATGGTAGATAAAATTAATAATAAAATAAAAAAAGTCTTGTAGTGAAATTAAGATTCCAATATTTAATTATTTTACATACTATAATTTAAATATTATCTGTTCGACAAAGGTTATTTAGATTTATATTATGCTACAAGTGTTTGTAAAATTTTCTTATGAGTTATGAAGTTGATAAAATATTTTTAATTTACTTCCATAATTTACAAGAATTGCTCATGCAAGTCTTATATAATGACTCATATTCAAATTCTAGGCAAAAAAAATAAAATAAAATAAAGCATGCATAGTTTTTCTCAAATTAAATAATTTGTTTTTTCGTTTCTTCATTCAACATATAAATATTAATATTTATACAAAATAAATTATAACTATTTTTTTTAAATAAATTTACTTTTTATTTTTATTTTTATATGTTTCCTTTCTTTACTAAAAAATATAATTTAATTAAATAAATTATATTTTATATTTTGTTAGTAAACTTTTTATATGTTTCCTTCTAAATTTTTATGATACACTATTTTATATATTTATTTTTATTTATATGAAGAATTTTTAAGCTTATATTATGATTTAAAGTATATATATATATATATATATATATATATATATATATATATATATATATATATATATATATATAATTTTAATTTAAAATATTAGTTTATATTTTAAACATGTTTTGATAAGTGTAGGGTGAATTTCGTATGCGTGTGACGTAATTTTTTAAAAGTTATGATACTTAAATTTTTGTTTTTAAAAATAAAAAATAGATAAATTATGACTATTAACTTTTATTTTTAATATTATAAATATATATATATATATAATATGTTAGTATATTAATTGAGTAATTAGTTTTAAAAATTAATTTATTTTTAATTATAATTTATTTATTTTTTAATTTTAAAATAAAACATCTTATAAATACTTATATAATAATACATATAAATACTTTAAAATTAATTAAACCTATATATTCAAATTTATTAAATCTTAAATACTTATAACATAAGCTTTTAGGTAGTATAAAGTGGATTTTTGCTTTTGCTAAAATACGTACGTACTACTACACGTAATATCTTCTTTACAATTTATTAATTTTAAAATTTTAGTGGGTTAATATTTAAAATAAATAAATAAATTAGTGAGTTCAAATTTCATTATATTTTTAAAAAATTAAAAGTAAATGAATTCACTAAAGCCGATATATATATATATATATATATATATGTGGCCAACTAACACAATAAATGCACGTCAGAATGTGCGGCATCTTGCTGGCCAACTAACACAATAAATGCACGTCAGAATGTGGGGCATCTTGGTGGTCAACTAACTCATTTGACACATTCAGTCATGATCAGTTTCATACTCCTGTCCACAAATATTAAGTTTTGAATAATTACTTTATAGATTAATTTGAGCACTATAACTTAATTGCCTGTTTTTAATATTATTTTATTTTCTGACAATTTTTTTTATCATTTTAATTTAAAATTTTGTTTAAAAAAATAGTCTTTTACTATTTACACATGTACATAAATGAGTAAGTTTAGATTATTAAAGATGATGATTAAAAGTTACTAATATCTATATTATTATTTAAAAAATTACATAACTTTTTAAATTATTACAAATCATTCATTAATTATGGTCTAAATTTCTTTTTTCATCTTCCCATAAATGTAACATCCTAAGATTTATTTAATTATTTTTAGAAATTAATTACATTATTATTATTATTATCAATTTTATTTTAATAGAGGGGTTAATGATTTTATAAACTGATGAGACTTTATCTAAATTATTTTTATTTATTAATTTAATTAATTGAGTTAACAGGGGAGGCTGACGGGCGGGTCGGGGTTGGCTCGACCTAGTTAGAATATTAGACAAGGGTAATCAGTATACCTAATTTGTGTTTTTCACGTCAGACACCCAGACCTAGAGGAGAGAGAATGCAAACCTGCAAGGAGGAGAAGCTAGAGTGTTCAGATCGTCCCGGAAACGCATCAGTTCTTCTTCGTTCATCGTCTTTAAGGTACGAGGGAGATTGGTTCGGTCATATATGAATGTGGGAGGGTACGAGTAGTGAGGGCAATCCCTAAGTCCCTTTAGTATCTAAATTCTCAATTTTGTTTGGTTATTATGTTCTAAAAATATTTTAATCGGTAAAAAAGCAATTTGTCAATATATTCTGTGGTCTGATTAATGTCTTGTCCTAATGTGATTTTTGTTGGAAAATCGTATGGTTAATTGCCCTAATTACTTGATTCTTGTTGTTGTTTATGGTTGTTCATGGTTGTTCATGATCTGGGGCTCTTGTGTGCAATAATGAAATTGGGTGAAATTCAATGGTGTTTTATGTGCATTTCTGTGCTTTATGATAAATGAATTATAATGATGATGGTTAAATTAATATGGTTGGGTATGGCTATGGATTGTGCGAATGATGTATAAATCATGAGAATAAGAGTGTGGATGAGAATACATTGAGCATGGACATGAGAGGCATGAGATGCATGAAATTCCAAACATGGCTATAATACCCTGGCCATATGTGGTGTTTAACAGGGGACCTTGGCCAAAAGTGGTGTTTAACAAGAGGAGTAATGATGGGTGACAATCATATGCATGGGCCACGAGTGGTGTTTAACCATGCTGCATGCCGGCCATAGGTGGTGTTTAACGGTTGTGTGAAATGTCTTCGCACCGGCCATAGGTGGTATTTAACTGTGCGACACACCGGCCCATACTGGGTGTTTAACGGTGTGGCCATCATAAGTGATAACTAAGGGGATTGAGGAGGTTCGCCCATGATGTGGAGTTCCGACTAGAGACTCTTAGGTGTGGTGATGAGCATATGCATTGTGCGAGTATGTGCATTTTATAAACATGAATGAACTGTGATTGATTTTGAATGAATGAAATGTGATTGATATATGAGCATCTGTTAATTGTTAGTCATTGAGTACGGTAATGAGTGGGATTTGAGGTATTATCTACCTTTATATATGATTGAATGCGATTTCTCACCGTACTTTCTCTTGTTGTTTTCTTTTAGGTAACGTTGAGGGCACTCATGGTGCCAAGTTTTGAAAAGGCGGGGTCTTGCTCTGATTAGTGTGACATCGGGGTTCTAGAAGTTAGAATAGTTGCTCTATGCATTGATGTTTGAATGACTTATTTTAAAGATGATGATGACTTTAGTTTTCTCAATTATAATGTTTAGATCTAAAACCTCCTTGAAAACTTTGTGCCTACCTTTTAATTACCATGTGAACCTTTTATCCTTAACACAAATTGTGCTTTTTGGTTTTAACTATTATCCTGTCTTCATATTATTTATTTTATTAATTTAATTTAAGTATTTGGGGTAGAAGGGTGTCACATTTAGTGGTATCGAGCAGGGTCGATTCATTCGGTCGTGAGTTATGCGTCTAACATGCTTTGCATTGCGTTTGTTAGTGTGATTGGACTGATTTGAAAGATGACAGTAAATTGTTGTATTGTTTTGCATTGCGTTGAATTCTGGGTGATTTATTCGACTAGTGAGTTATGTGTCTGCCATGTGTTAGTGTTTATTTATGTTAAGTGTGGTGTACGAGTGCAGTAATCTAGTGTATTTTAAGGAAGTGTTGAGGTGATATAGATGTTCATTTGTTGGTTGCTATACCAAGCATCCCTATTGCTAACTACGATCTATTGAGCCTGATCACCTCAATATATTGTTAAAGGCAAAAAGGACTCTTGGCGATCCGGTGGATCAATTGATTTGAAATGTTTTCTTTTGAAGAATGAACATTTTGTTGTGACTAGCCTAAGTAGCTATTTATTTTGGATGTCTGTGAAGTTTGAGGAATGAGTTCCTCATCCTTGTTCTAATAAAATTGGAAAGTGATAATGTGATGTGTTTTATTGCTGTATTTATTATTGTTTATTGTGTTTTTGGTACTTACTATTATCTTAATCTTAATAGATTAAGATGACAGTAAAGAGAGTGTGAAGATTCATGTTTCACAGCTCATGGCAAGGGCCTTAAGTAATTAATGAGTTAGAAGGGATACTTGAGGGTAGTGCTTCAGACTCTTAGAAATTAATATGCTAAATTATTTGAGTGTTTCCTTTGGTTAGAAGAAGTGAGTTCTCTAGGTCATGTAATCTCTAGAAGAAGTATAGGGGTTCCTTTGGTTAGAAGAAGTGAGTTCTCTAGGTCATGTAATCTCTAGAAGAAGTATAGGGGTAGATCATTCTGAGGTAGAAGTTGTTCTTAAGTGGGAGATCCCTTAATCGGTGAGTGAGCATAGAAGTTTTCTTGGACTAGTTGGTTATGAGAGACTAAGTTAGCTTGGCATTGATGGAGTTGGTTAGGAAGGGAGTTGTTTTGGATAGAATAGTTAGTGTAGGCATAGCTTCCAAACCCTTAAGGAGAAGTTGACTAGTGCACCAGTTTTAGTATTGTCAAACCTTAGTGAACCTTTTGTAGTATATTGTGATACTTCTAGGATGTGTATAGGTGGAGTGTTGACGCAAGAGGGTAGAGTGGTAGCTTATGCTTCTAATCCACGAGAGGAATTACCCTACCCATGATCTTGAGTTGGCGGCTGTAGTGTTCATTCTTAAGATTTGGAGACCAGAAGGCTTGAAAGTTCTTGAAGTGTCAAAAGAAACAGAATTTCTTCCCTTTATCTCACTACAAGGATTTATGGCCATGATTCCCTTATCTTCATGGGAACCATTGCTTTCACCCATTGATGACGCTGGAGAGAACCCATCAGTGGATACAGAAGGTGACATGCAACAATGGTTCTTTTTAACAGATGAATAAGAATAAGTTGGGTGACAACATTTTTTGGGGTGATTTCGTTGGCTATTATTTTGTGGTTAGATGGAGGGATAAGAGAACAATTGCAAGCAGAAGGGTCGCTATTAGGGGTATCATTTTTCACTATTGAAAACTCAGTAAAGTTGCTTTAGGGTGAACACAAACAGGTGGAGCCATTTATGCAAGAATGAGAGCTCAACGATGAAAATTCTCGAGAGAGAGTAGTACAACTAGTTAGATTTCTCTATCAAACATTTTCTGCAATATCAGTTATTGCTTTAAATTTCATAGAATCAAGGCCAGTAAGAAAGGTACGATATTTGTGTGCCATTGTGCATTTAGAAACCTTACCTCTTGCTTTGACAATTTTGCTTTCCCCATTGACTTCATTTGAAAACAAAGGAACTCTTTTGGTGGGAGCTATTGAGGCATTTCTTTTAACTCTTCTTGATATTGTGGTAGCCTAAATGGAAAGAGACATAACGGATTTTGTTAATGATTGTTTAGTTTGAGAAAAGCTTAAGTAACATCTAAGGATATTAGTCTGTACTATTGAGATGAGTCATGGTATAGTTGTTTAATAAAAGTTAAATGGAAGATATGAGTTCTTTAAGTTATGTAATCTTTAGTGTGAGAACCCAATAGTCAGCCTTTTAAGGTAGGAGTTTTTCTTAAGTTAAAAACCTTGCATTAGTGAGTAAGATTATAAATTTTCCTGGGATTGGACAAGTACCGTGGTGAATTCCTAGACGTATTCCTTAAGTTAGCATAGTCTTTAACTCAAGAATCTAGGAAGGGAGCAAGGTTTAGGTGGATTGATAATTTGGAATTAGTTCCTAATGTGTTGGAGAAGCATTATATAGCGTGCCAACCTTAGTAATACCTGACCTTAGTTATTGAGAAGAGTGTTGTTACTAGATAGTGAGGATGTATTTTAATCTTACAGACAACTGGGAGTTGTAAGAGGAATTATGTGACCCCTAGCTTGGAGGTAGTAGTAGTAATGGATACTCTTAAGATTCGAAGACACCACTTGCATGATTTTAAGTTGATATTCTCGATGACGTAGAAACACTAAGTGGAAATTCAACTAGTAGGAGAGGAACCTAAAATAGATGAGGTGATTGGAATTTCTAAATGACCAAGGTTTTAGGAAGCCATTGCTAGGTAGAATCAAGACAGTAGAATATGTCGTAAATAGGAAATCCTTTCGCATCCTTTCCTGTGATTAGAGGGCATGATATGTTAACTAGTTAGAACACCCATTTTAGTGGATAGAAGAGAAACCATAAGACGAGGGAATATGATTTTCTAGATGACATTAAGTAATTTAGAAATGGAGTTATGTACTTAGTAAGTCTTAGAAGAGGATCGTGCGGTTGATTTAATATTGAATTGAGGTGGTATAGATGCTTGAGGATTTTTGGAAGATGTTTTGGCAGCTTAAATCATGGGAAGAGTGGATAAGTGTGAGCACCTATTTGGTTGACAGGTTGGAATCCTAGAGTTATTTTAGAACTTGGGGGGAGATTTTGTTAAACTCGAGGAATCTAATTGGATTGGGTTCAGTCTATCACTTCACCCGTGCCATGTACACAATAATTGCACATGTTTCAACTCTGGACCTACATTTGTTATTCTAGCAAGTAATCGAACTAGTTTGTTTGAAGGTTAAAAGAAGACTAGGTATGAGAATTGATATTGGAAATTGTGAAAGATTTAAGGTTAACTGGTTTAGAGAGGTGAGATGATTATTTAGCCAATGCAAATCGAGTAAGGTCTGTCATTAGAAACACTAAATGAGTAAGGGGAGGGCAATTGTAAAGGTATGAGAAGTACTTACTCTATGTAAATTCAAGGATGAATTTTCTTTTAGGAGGGGAGAATTGTAACATCCTAAAATTTATTTAATTATTTTTAGAAATTAATTACATTATTATTATTATTATCAATTTTATTTTAATAGAGGGGTTAAGAATTTTATAAACTGATGAAACTTTATCTAAATTATTTTCATTTATTAATTTAATTAATTGAATTAATGGGGGAGGCTGACGGGCGGGTCGAGGTTGGCCCGACCCAGTTAGAATATTAAACGGGGGTAATCAGTTTACCCTAATTTGTGTTTTGCACGTCAGACAGCCAGACCTAGATGGGAGAGAACGCAAACCTACAAGGAGGAGAAGCTAGAGTGTTCAGATCATCTCGGAAACGCATCAGTTCTTCTTCGTTCATCGTCTCTAAGGTACGAGGGAGATTGGTTCGGTCATATATGAATGTGGGAGGGCACGAGTAGTGAGGGCAATCCCTAAGTCCCTCTAGGATCTAAATTCTCAATTTTGTTTGGTTATTATGTTCTAAAAATATTTTAATCGGTAAAAAAACAATTTGTCAATATGTTCTGTGGTCTGATTAATGTCTTGTCCTAATGTAATTTTTGTTGGGAAATCGTATGGTTAATTGCCCTAATTACTTGATTCTTGTGGTTGTTTATGGTTGTTCATAGTTGTTGATGATCTTGGGCTCTTGTGTGCAATGATGAAATTGGGTAAAATTCAATGGTGTTTTATGTGCATTTCTGTGCTTTTTGATAAATGAATTATAATGATGATGGTTAAATTAATATGGTTGGGTATGGCTATGGATTGTGCGAATGATGTATAAATCATGAGAATAAGAGTGTGGATGAGAATACATTGAGCATGGACATGAGAGGCACGAGATGCATGAAAAGCCAAACGTGGCTATAATACCCTGGCCATATGTGGTGTTTAACAGGGGACCCTGGCCAAAAGTGGTGTTTAACAAGAGGAGTAATGATGGGGGACAATCATATGCATGGGCCACGAGTGGTGTTTAACCATGCTGCATGCCGGCCATAGGTGGTGTTTAACTGTGCGACACACCGGCCCATACTGGGTGTTTAACGGTGTGGCCATCATAAGTGATAACTAAGGGGATTGAGGAGGTTCGCCCATGGTGTGGAGTTCTGACTCGAGACTCTTAGGTGTGGTGATGAACATATGCATTGTGCAAGCATGTGTATGTTGTAAACATGAATGAACTGTGATTGATTTTGAATGAATGAAATGTGATTGGTATATGAGCATCTATTAACTGTTAGTAATTGAGTACGGTAATGGATGAGATTTGGGGCATTATCTACCTTTATACATGGTTGAATGCGATTTCTCACCGTACTTTCTCTTGTTGTTTTCTTTTAGGTAACGTTGAGGGCACTCATGGTGCCAAGTTTTGAAAAGGCAGGTCTTGCTCTGATTAGTGTGATATTGGGGTTCTAGAAGTTAGAATCGTTGCTCTATGCCTTGATGTTTGAATGACTTATTTTAAATATGATGATGACTTTAGTTTTCTCAATTATAACGTTTAGATCTAAAACCTCCTTGAAAACTTTGTGCCTACCTTTTAATTATCATGTAAACCTTTTATCCTTAATACAAATCGTACTTTTTTGTTTTAACTATTATACTGTCTTCATATTATTTATTTTATTAATTTAATTTAAGTATTTGGGGTAGAAGAGTGTCACAATAAAAGCACTCTTCTTGCTTAATATATATATATACATATATGTAAAGAAATATGTCTAGACAAAATAGAAGAGCATAGGGTGTGAACTAGTAGAAACCAAATAGAAAAAAGATGAGAGTTCCAACCGTGCTAGTTTTGCCATTTCCAGGTCAAGGGCATGTGAATCCCATGATGACCTTCTCACAACAGTTGGTTGAGCATGGATGCAAAGTGATTTTTGTGAACTCAGAGTTCAACCACAAGCGAGTGTTGAGTTCCATTGTGGAGCAACAACATAGCCTTGATGATGAATCACTATTGAGGTTGGTGTCAGTCCCAAAGGAGCTATATTCTGTCCTATGGCAGCAACTATGTTTGCCTTGTTCTGCAACCTCGACAAGCTTCTTGAGGATGAGATCATAAATTCTCAAGGTAAGAATTGAAATTTGTATAATTAGATTTATATCAAGAAAATTATGAAATTTAATTAATATTTATATAAAAAATATAAATATTACAAAAATTATATAAAAAATAAATTTCATAAATAAATAAAAAAAAATTTAATATTAAATTTTTTTACTTTTTCAATTAAGTGTAAAACTCACTTTTCATACTATTTTATTTTTATTTTGTTTAAGATCATCTTTCGTGTAAATATTAAATTGATTTCATAGTTTTTATGGAGATGGATTTAATAGGACAAGTTTGATATTTCAAATAAATTAAAATAGGATTTAAAATCATGTCCAAAAATAAAAAAATAATAATTATTTCGAAAAGATAATATTAATTTAAATTTAAAAATTAAAGAATCAAAATAAATCTTTTAAACGACCAAAACAAAATTTTATACTAAGATAAAAATTGAAATTATAATTTAGTCTCTTTTTTAATAGCCATGGAATAGACAAAACCTTGTTAAAATTTGCAAGAATTTATAAAATAAAATAAATATAAAATTTTAAAATTATAAAATTATCCAAAAACTCAACATAAGAAAATCTTTTCCCATATATAAAATTTATTTTATTTTTCATTGTAGGATTACTATTAACCACTGAAAAGACAATTCAACTATCACCAAATATGCCAGAGATGGATCCAAGAAGTTTTTTTTGGTTAAATATGCCTGGCACAAAAGATGGTTTTAATTTGATGCACGTTACACAGACTTTAAATTTGACAGAATGGTGGCTTTGTAACACCACATGTGAACTTGAACCTGAGGTATTAAACTTTGTTCTAAAGATCCTCCTAATTGGTCCATTGTTGAGAAATTATGATCTTGACAATACAAATGCAATTGCAAGATCATTGGGACAATTCTGGAAAGAAGATCTCTCTTGTATGAGTTGGTTGGATCAACAACCTAATTGTTCTGTCACACATGTTGCCTTTGGTAGTATCACTCTTTTCGACCAAAACCAATTCAATGAAATAGCTCTTGCACTAGATCTCACTAATAGACCTTTCCTTTGGGTTGTTCGTCCAAACAATAAGATGAGATACCCTTATCAATTCCAAGGGTGTAAAGGTAAAATAATTGAATGGGCTCCTCAGCAGAAAGTTCTAAGTCATCCTGGCATAGCATGCTTGTGTTGGCCATATTTTGCGGATCAAATTTATGACAAAACATATATTTGTGATGTGTTGAATGTCGGATTAGGATTGAACTCAGATGAAAATGGATTTGTGTCAAGGTGGGAAATTCAAAAGCAATTGAGTCAACTACACAATGATCAAAACATACGATCAAGGTCTTCGAAGGTAAAGGAGAAGTTAATGAACAACAAAGGTCGATCATCAGATAACTTCGACAAATTTGTCAAATGGCTTAAAGAATAAGAATTATACTTTTGTGGTGTATATTATTTTATCAATTAAACAGTATCGAACGAATTAATAATAAGTGTGAAGATCTCTCGTCACAAACTACTCTTCAACAAAACTTAGGTTTTCTAAATAGTTGAAATGTTGAAAATATAACAGCTTTCTTTGTTCATGAAATTGTTTTTGAATTAATTATTAACTTGGGGTATGTGCTTATTCGATCTACTGTATATGATGCATTCATGATACAGGCACTCATTTCAACTATGCTAATATAGCTGGTTTTTGTTAGCAAGTTTCGTTTCATTTAATTTATTTATTATATCCACGGTTAGATAGTTGATTTTTTTTTTTTTTTACAGTTTTGTTATTATTAAATAAAATTTTCACAAAAGACGGTTCAATTCCTACCCATAAATTACGTATATGCTCAGCTAAGAATAATAACACGCAAAAAGGAAAAGAAATGCAATTGTGACAACTAAAGATCTGGGATAACAGGCGGTTTTTCTTAAACCTTAGAGAAAATAATCTTGTGATCCACAGTGACACAAGTAGTTTGATGGTGAAATTGAGATGATGTTTTTTTAATTATTTATATAGAAAATAAATTACTTTAATTTATTTTAATATAAATATATATTTTAAAATTATTTATTTTTATTATAAATGTAAGTTAAAAATTATTTTTTAATATAAATGTATGTTTCAAAAATATTTATTTTTATTTTTATTTTATTTTATATTTTAACAAATATCTTCTTCAAACTAGATACTTGTAGCGGTTATGGAGTGACTACTACATGTATTTACCATATTGTCATTGTCTATACCACTTTTAACAAAAAGAAAAGAAATTATATGTGATGAGAAATAAAAGTCTAATAACAATAAAAAAATCTTTTAAAATATCAAGGGTTTGAGTGAGATTGTTTGATGAATAATTTATTACTAAAAAGTCTTTTAAAATCTATCATACAAAATAATTCATTGTAATTTGAGAGTTTTTTAATATCAAAAGACTTTTCTTAAAATGAAAATTCTCAATTAAAATGTTAATGATCTTTATTGAATATCTTAAAATATATTTATATTATTTAAAATTCTTAATTTAAATACCTCGATAAGGATAAATTATAATGTTAATCTTCTATTTTCTGTATAAGAAATGAAAATGTTACAACACCGATTTGGTTTAGTACGATGCGTTTTTTATTTTTATGAATAAAAAAAAGTTACGACACTTACCACTTTATCCTTATAACTACATGCGTGAACTTCTGGAAAGCCTTTGTTCTGTTTAGTTTTTTTTTCAGTTGCTTTTGCTTCTTTATTTTCCACTTAATTGATATTGTATTTTTTTCACTATCATTATCATCGTGATAATTGAGTGTTTTAGTCATCTCAACGCGTATCAAATAACTAAAGCTAACTATAGTATAGTCAACCCTAGGTCGAGTTTTCTCAAGGACATAGTGTGCTCAAATTGTGAATTAATGCGAAGTAAGGTAAAGCAGAACCTCAGTTGCAAAGTATTGAATTGTCTCGGTACTGGCCAAGTCGCTCTCGACAAAGACCAGTCCGATATGGTCTCGGTAGAGACTTATTCGACTCGTCTCGGCTAAGTGTTGACAGACGCTACAGAGTCGGACTAACTCTGTATCAGACTAAAATGCAGGAAATAGGGGGATTGGATGCAACTAAAATGAAATGCAGTAAGGGATAAGATGTGAATGCATATACTGAACTACGCTACTGCTACTGGCTATGCTGTGTTCATGTTTCAGTCCAAGAATCAAGTCCTTTCTAGTTCATTCACTCAATCCATAGTCCATATCAACCTACACAGTTCTTATGGCAATTGCCAAAGGGTCGTCCACTGTCATACCGAGGAATTACACAATCGTTACCTCATTAGTTGACAAGGATTAGGTTCAGAGTTAATTTTAGGTTCTCAATTAGGTTTCCTAAGTGATTACCTACTGAAATAGTTGAGCTAGTTCCAATCGGTTCCATTCAACATGATTCATGTCAATTCGTGCAATCATGACGCAGAGAATGAATTAAAGTCTAAGAACGCAACCGAGATCAGAATCAGAATTTGCTGTTATTAATGGAATAGGAATACAAACATAGGGCCTGACTTCGGTGATTCCATCTTCCACGACGATTGCCGTGGTTGACGACGATGGTTCACCTTCGTTAGTCTGAACGTTGAGGATCAACTCCACCAGAGTGCGTTAGAATCTCAATCGGTCCCCTCTGACAGACTTCAGCTTTTCAGTCTCAGACCTTCACTTCCTCGATCGAGAAAATGCAACTGCAGTGCCGTGCACCACCGTAAATGGGGAAAAGGAGAGCGAAAAAGAAAATGAAAGCTAATGCGAGCAGAGAATTATGAATGCCAAAGACCCTGATTTGTTCATAGTTGTGCCTATATATATAGGGCGCAAAAGCTAACGCCCCTAACAGAATTTCAAAGTGAAATCCCTATTCTACCCTTGTTATGGCTTGCGCTGCAAGTTACTTCCAAGTTGACGTGGCTGCTGAGTTGGAGCCAAGGTGGCCTCTGAGTGGATGACTAACGTGGTATATGCCACTAGGCTTCGCTCCTTATTGGGCCGCTCTGTTTATTGGCTGCTCTTGTTTACTGGGCTGAGTCTCGGCCTGGTCGAGATAGGGTCGACCGGTCAGGGATGCTCTCGTTGGGTCTTCTTTGGATGGGCTGAGAGTCTTTGTTGGACTTGCAATGAAAGAATAGTTAGCTAATACCTTTTGATTTAACACAGAATTGTGTTTTCTCTGTTTTTAGGTTCCTAATTTGAATCTTGGCTAACAGTCATCTTTTAAGTACATGAGTTGCTTATTGACGCTCTTCTTAGGTCCACCTACGGTTACGATTTCTTGACCCATCACATCGCAACACCCATAAATTCGCCCCTTTTTTTCAAATCTATTTACTATATAAGAAATGGAAAGGCTATGATATTTATTATTTTATATTTATATTTATGTGTCAATATCTAGAAAACATGTAATGTTTGACGTGGGGCGATTTAGAAAATGAAAATTTTCTCTTGAGGAAAAGATTAGTTTGAGGGGGCTAGTTTGAAACTAGAGGCCGAATCCATCTTTGGGACGGAATTGGCTTTATCAAGTCGATATCAGTTCCACCAATCTGGGAGGACTGACCAAGTCTGATCCGGCTCAGACAGGAGTTGCCACCGACGTTTCAAAGATACGTCGAAAACTAGGAGTGGATAATGCAAGTCTGTGAATGCAGAGTCTGTGTAAGGATTCAGTTACACATGGAAATGACGTGTAGTCGCACCCGTCTACCATTTGGTAGTTACCCTATGACTTGCATGAGCTAAAATAACCTTTACTGTTGCCACTTTTTTAAAGAATAGCTTAGGGGACATGTGCACAGAGTTTGGGATGTTTTAGATGTATAACTTGACAAGAGGATGCCCCTTGCTTTTACGTACCTCTCCTTGTTTAGAGGAATCAAAGTTCACGTAGTTCTTGATGCATGGGATGAATGCAAAGATGGACTTTCCATTAGGCGTCCATACTCAAATGACCTCTACGAGTAGTTTCTAATGCAGGCGGACTTTCCAGGCGTCTATGGGGATCAGAGGTATGGGGTCTGAACTATCCATTAGACATTCATCCCCCATTGGTTCTTAAATCGAAGCATGGACTATCCATTAGGCGTCCTGACTTCGAAGTGACTCTAGACTAAATGTTGGTATGAATATGCATGCTAGGCTGGGTCTGAGGCCACTCAGTGCTGGATGCAGAGACTGATTCAAAGTCAGATGAAGTGTATTGAGGGATGTTATAGAGAAAGGAACCAAGACCGACTTAATTCCAGGCCAAGGCGGGCGAAATGCTTGCCATCTGATGTGATACTTTGAATATGAGGGGGTGTTTTTCTCATGGTATGGTTATGGCTTGGGCAAGGCACTTACCTAGTATCCAGAGGTGCTACTGGTACCTTCGCTCTCAGCTAGAACTCCTCGGTAATGCGCTTCCTTAGTCGCTAGTCACTCAACAATTCCCTAGCAATTTCACTTTGAGCTTCCCTTGTGAATTCTTAGCCCCTAGTTTTTTGCATTGCGGCCTTTTATAGTGTTTGGAGGGTGATGAGGGCACATGTCAGATCTTGCCACGTGGAGCTGCCCCAGCCTTTTGATTCAATTTATTAACCCTGGCAATCCCCCGGTTGATATTCATTGGATCTCGTGCCTAGTCGTGGCACGTTCTCCCTGGATTCACAGCGCGTTCTTTGGGTAGTGGCTGACCTGGTGCATTCTCTTGCTGCAATTGGCGAGGATCTTTACTCCATTGGGACTGGTTGGGTCCCTTGTTCCCTTGATGTGGCTTCATCAAGGGTTCCCCTTCCTTTTGAAGGATCCGACGGCTCAGGGCCCCTTGGATCGTGTGAGGTGGTTGATTCCACTTGATTTTGCTAACCTAGTCGATTTCGTCAGTGCTAAGCTAGAGCTCTTGGGTCCATTTCGAACTGTAGCGACCGAATTAGCAACCAATTTTTTAATATATAAATAACTAAAAATAAAAAGTCGAATTTAAAAAAAAAATAATAGCGACCGATTTAGCGACCGAATTTTTAGTCTCCCATTAGCTATCGATGACATTCGGTCGTTAAATTGTTTAGTGATTAGGATTTTGTGATGGAAAAAATCGGTCGCTAAATCCGTCACTAAGCAACCTAAATCCAACCTTAGCAATCGATTTTTCAGGTTTAGCATATGATTTTTTTTGTCGCTAAACTTAAAATTTTTTATAGTAAATCTTCTCGTGTGAGATTCTATCCTAAGTTATTTCTCTTTTTTCCTAAATTTGATTTCTCATCTCTTGGTTATGTGCCTTCGTGTTCTGTCACAAGTAGTACTTTTCGATCTATCTCATATGTTCTTTATATGTTCGGTGGTTGAAATAGCATAGATTGTGTTTGATACTTTCATTTTTTCACTTTGTTAATTTTTAAATTGTTGAGGGACTTATTCTTAAATTTCAGTTGTTTGCTATGTGGTCGATGAAAAATATCTCTCTTTCTTGTCTGCTTTAGTTTGAGCATTTCATCTAATTTCACTCTCACTAATGCTTCTGCTGTTTGTACTTTGTACTAACTAGTTGTTTTTGTTGAGTTATATATCTAAATAATGGTACACTACTTCACTTAAAATTAATTTTGACGGTAAGTTTTAAACAACAATACATGTTAAAATTAATTTTCAATATCTTATATCCAAATAAAATTTATGTTATTACAAACTCACATTTATTAATTATTAATTTTATATAATGATTACTAGAAAATTTAAAATTTGCTATCAAATAATTTTGTGGATAATTTTAAAATCAATAGTTATTTTGTAGCTAATTTCTAGTTAAAATAATTAATTACAAAATTACTATAATGTTAATGGTAGCATGAAATAAGTAGAAAATTAACTAAAAGAATAATCTTAGTTAATTTGTAGTAAATTTTTAAAATTTGTAATTATTTTCTATCTAATTTGTAGTAATAAGAAGTATAAATGAATATAACTTAAATTTAGCTAGAAAAAATAATATTCTAATTAATTAATAGTTAATTAGTTAGGATTTAACTACTAATTTAAATGGTAACTAAAATTAATTATAAAATCAAAAAATTGGTACAAAATCAATTTTACGAACGCATACCTAAACATGTAAAAAATTATTTGGAATCGAGATTTGTTTCCACCAAAGTCGTGTATAGAAATTTTTTAGTTTTAATGACAAAAATTTTGGAACCTTCGACAATTCTCCTCAAGTCTTCAAAATAATGTTAAAATGGAAAAATAAAATAAAATAAGATAGCTAAAAAAATTTGAAGGAAAAAAAATTAAAATCTTAGGATATGTATAGATAATAAAATAATAATTAAGTTTTAGAAAATTTTAAATTAATTAAATCGTAGCTAATTACTATAATAGTTATTTATTATGGAAAAATGGAATGGATAAAAAAATAATAGTTATTTATTTTTCACAATTACAATATAAATTTTTTAATGACTAATTATGTTAATTGATTATCTCCACTGACAATTAAATGCACCATTGAAGTGTTAAATGGATAAAGATAATAAAATGTATATAAAAAAAATAAATAATACAACAACAATAAAATATAAAGGGGCTGGCCATTGAAAATTGAAACATAGCATCCCTACAAAACATTCTATAAGAAAAATTACACCTTGTTATTGAAACCTCCACTTAATTAAGCTATGAAAAATAATATTTTAGTTAATTAATAGTTAATTAGTTAATAAATAAAATTTATAGTAAAATCAAAAAAATTTTATAGTAAAATTAAGATTCCAACATTTAATTATTTTACATATTATAATTTAAATAGTATCTGTTCGACGAAGGTTATTTGGATTTATATTATGCTATAAGTGTTTGTAAAATTATTTTATGAGTTATGAAGTTCATAAAATATTTTTAATTTACTTCCATAATTTATAAGAATTGCTCATGCAAGTCTTATATAATGACTCATTCAAATTCTAGGATAAAAAATAAAATAAAATAAAGAATGCATATTTTTTTGCAAATTAAATAATTTGTTTTTTCGTTTGTTCATTCAACTTATATAAATATTAATATTTATACAAAATAAATTATAATTATTTGTTATAAGTAAATTTATTTTTTATTTTTATTTCTATATGTTTTCTTTCTTTACTAAAAAAAATATAATTTAATTAAATAAATTATATTTTATATTTTGTTAGTAAACTTTTATATGTTTCCTTCTAAATTTTTATGATACACTATTTTATATATTTATTTTTATTTATATGAAGAATTTTTTAAGTTTATATTATGATTTAAAGTATATATATATATATATATATATATATATATATATATATATATATATATATATATATAATTTTAATTTAAAATATTAGTTTATATTTTAAACATGTTTTGATAAGTGTAAGGTGAACATTGTATGTGTGTCACGTATTTTTTAAAAGCTATGATACTTAAATTTTTGTTTTTAAAAATAAAAAAATTGATAAATTATGACTATTAACTTTTATTTTTAATATTATATATATATAATGTTAGTATATTAATTGAGTAATTAGTTTTAAAAATTAATTTATTTTTAATTATAATTTATTTTTTTAATATTAAAATTAAACATCTTATAAATACTTATATAATAATACATTTAAATACTTTAAAATTAGTTAAACCTATATATTCAAACACTATTAAATTTTAAATACTTATAACGTAAGTTTTTAGATAATAAAAAATTAAATATTTTTCAAAACGAATACACGTAATTTTGCTAATATAAAGTGGATTTTTGCTTTTGCTAATATACGTACGTACTACTACACGTAATACCTTCTTTACAATTTATTAATTTTAAAATTTTAGTGGGTTAATATTTAAAATAAATAAATAAATTAGTGAGTTCAAATTTCATTATATTTTAAAAAATTAAAAGTAATTGAATTCACTAAAACCGAGATGTATAGATATATGGCCAACTAACACAATAAATGCACGTCAGAATGTGGGGCATCTTGGTGGTCAACTAACTCATTTGACACATTCAAACATGATCAGTTTCAAACTCCTGTCCACAAATATTAAGTTTTGAATAACAACTCAATATATGAAAGAAAGTGTGGTGGGTATTTTACATTTTTCAATTTACATAGTTCTTTCACTACTTTCTTTTAGAACGATTATATCACAGCTCCACAATATTTATAGATTTTGTAAACGATTAATTTGAGCAGTATAACTTAATTGCCTGTTTTTAATATGATTTTATCTTCTGACTATTTTTTTTATCATTTTAATCTAAAATTTTGTTTAAAAAATAATCTTGTACTATTTACACACGTACGTAAATGAGTAAGTTTAGATTATTAAAGATTATGATTAAAAGTTACTAATAAGAAGTATAAATGAATATAACTTAAATTTAGCTAGAAAAAAAATAATATTCTAATTAAATGATAGCTAAAATTAATAGTAAAATCAAAAAATCTTGTAGTGAATTTTATTGGTACAAAATCAATTTTACGAACGCATACCTAAATATGTAAAAAATTATTTGCAATGGAGATTTGTTTCCACCAAAGTCGTGTATAGAAATTTTTTAGTTTTGATGACTAAAATTTTGGAACCTTCGACAATTCTCCTCAAGTCTTCAAAATAATACTAAAATGAAAAAAATAAAATAAAATAAGAGAGCTAAAAAAAATTGAAGGAAAAAATTAAAATCTTAGGATATGTATAGATAATAAAATAATAATTAAGTTTTAGAAATTTTTAAATTAATTAAATCGTAACTAATTTCTATAATAGTTATTTATTTTGGAAAAATGGAATGGATAAAAAAATAATAGTTATTTATTTTTCACAATTACAATATCAATTTTTTAATGACTAATTATGTTAGTTAATTATCTCCACTGGCAATTAAATGCACCATTGAAGTGTTAAATGAATAAAGATAATAAAGTGTATATAAAAAACAAATAAATAATACAACAAAGATAAAATATAAAGGGGCTGGACATTGAAAATTGAAACATAGCACCCAAAACACACTATAATTTACACCTTGTTATTGAAACCTCCAGTTAATTAAGCCATGAAGCCAATTACACCCTTCTATATATATATATATTGTATGTATAGTATAAATAGTTAAAAAAAAAATGAGGTCAATGGCCTTTACTTGTGGATGTCACTAGTTTCCGGTCTCAAATTTCACGTGTCTATCTTTCCCACAAATAATAGCAAGCTTCCCACGATAATTAATGCTAAGCAACTACCCATTTCTCTTCTGTTTCCATCATGCATAATTAGCTGCTTTTTCTTGTTAGGAAAATAATCCATACACTTGGGTGTTCATTAACACTTAAGGGTTACAAAAAGAGAAATAAGAAAAGGTAATACGATGTGATAAAAATAAAAATAAAAAAAATATTAAGTATGGGTGAAATGTATGATATGTGATCACGAACACGGATTATCGTTTCTTTTAGCCACTGTAGCTGCAGTGCATCATATACATATTTCTCCCTATTAAAATGTACGATCTTATGCCTTATTGTATCTCAACCTCCTTATTACCCTCTTCAACCGCAAAAAAATTTGGAGATGATGACTTTCTCTGCAACAAGAAAACCGCATTTTGTGTTGACTCCATTTCCATTTCAAGGCCACATCAACCCAATGTTCCAACTAGCTAAGTTGCTTCACCTGAAAGGCTTCCACATTACCTTTGTCCACACTGAACACAATTGCAAACGCTTGCTCCAAACAGTAGGTCCCAATGCCCTTGATGGCCTACAAGATTTTTGCTTTGAGACCATCTCAGATGGACATGATGATGATGATGTTGCTCAAGACGTAATCTCTGTGTGTAAATCAATAAGAGAACACTTGCTTCTCCCCTTTTGTGACCTTCTTGCTAGACTTAATGATTCTGCCACTAAGGGTCTTGTTCCCCCAGTTACTTGCTTGGTTTCTGATTGTACCATGGTTTTTACCATACAAGCTGCTGAACGACTTGCACTCCCTATTGTTCTATTCCAATCGGCCAGTGCTTGTTCGTTATTGTCTGGTTTGCACTTTCGTGATATTTTTGATAAATGTCTCACACAAGTCAAAGGTATGAATTTAAGCTCTTTCCTTAGTAAAGGTACATGTACATGAGTAATTCTAGCATGAATCATAGTATCCATTAGGTATGACCAATCACAAACTTACTGTACATTGAAATAATAATGGAAGGTAACCAAGTCCTGGCAAAAGTTATTTAAATGTTATCTTAAGTTTTTTATTGGTTGTAATGAATGGATACCATGCTTGATTATATATTATATATTAGAAAAAATAAATTTCTATAAAATAATTTTATATCAATATTAATCATATAAATATATATATATATATATAAAAAGTTTATTAACTTTTACAATGTTAATAGTTTATAATTAAATAATAATATAAAATTGTTTTATGTTATGTTATGTATGTACTCATGTATAGAGCTTGGACCTATGGTGTTTTGTAATTGTGAGTGCAGATGAGAGTTATTTGGACACAAAAGTGGATTGGATTCCAGGTATGAAAAACTTTAGACTGAAGGACCTACCTGACTTTGTAAGGACAACAGATCCAAATAACTTTATGGTAGAATTTTTCATCGAATCAGCAATAAATGTGCAGAGAGGTTCTGCTGTTGTTATTAATTCTTGTGATGAACTTGAGAGTGATGTGCTGAATGCTCTTTCTTCTATGGTCCCTTCTCTTTGCCCCATTGGCCCTTTCCCTTCATTTTTAAATCAAAGTCCACAAAACCACTTGGCATCTCTTGGTTCCAATCTATGGAAGGAAGATACTGAGTGTCTTCAATGGCTTGAACCCAAGGAAGCTAAGTCCGTTGTTTTTGTGAATTTTGGAAGCTTTACAGTTATGTCTAGAGAGCAAGTGTTGGAGTTTGCATGGGGTTTGGCCAATAGCAAGAGAGCCTTTTTGTGGATCATTAGGCCTGACCTTGTCATTGGTGGCTCCGCAATTCTATCATCTGAGTTTGTGAATGAAACTTCAGATAGAGGCCTAATAGTAAGCTGGTGTTCACAAGAGAAAGTGTTGAACCACCCTTCAATTGGTGGATTCTTGACTCACTGTGGATGGAACTCAACAATTGAAAGCATTTGTGCAGGTGTGCCAATGTTGTGTTGGCCTTTCTTTGTTGACCAGCCAACAAATTGTAGATATATTTGCAATGAATGGAACATTGGGGTTGAAATTGATACCAATGTGAAGAGAGAGGAGGTGGAGAAACTGGTCAATGAATTGATGGTGGGAGAGGAAGGAAAGAAGATGAAGCATAATGTCATAGACTTGAAGAATAAGGTTGAGGAGGGCACCAAACCCGGTGGTCGTTCATACATGAACTTGGACAAAGTTATTAGTGATGTGTTGGTTAAACAAAATTAAACAAAAAGACCTTTTTCTTTTCTGTAATGACTACTTTGATGCAACTATCGATTAGGACTTTGAAGTACTTGTTATTATATTTGAAGGCATAAGCCATTAATTGGATTTTGCTTTAACTTTTAATGAATAAACTCATTGAATAAAATCATAATTAAATTCTACGAAATAAGCCATGATTAGCATTAAGAAATGCTACTAATTTAAATATTAGAAATATAGTCATGTGTTTAGTACTAGAAAAATCAAAAGTAGCAACCAAAACATTAGTCACTAGTAGCGATCAAACTAGTGACCGAAAGCATGTTAACCACTATTAATAAAATAGTGATTGAAATTTGTTGTAGGAAAAGAATCGGTCACTAATTTCGTTGCCAAATGAAGAAAAAATAGACAGAAATTGCCACAAAAATGAAAGTAGAATAGAGACCGAAATTCCGTCACTAAATGTTTAACTTAAGAAATTTTGCCAACCAAAATGAAAATATCAATTAAAAATTAAGAAATGCTACTAATTCAAATACTAGAAATATAGTTATGAGTTAACTACTAGAAAAATCATAATTAACGATAAAACATCAGTCATTAATAGCGACCAAATTAGTGATCGAAAGTGTGTTAACTAGTATTAATAAAATAACGACCGCAATTCGTTGTAGCAAACAAATCGGTTGCTAATTTTGTTGCAAAATGAAGAAAAACACGGAATTGCCACCAAAATTGAAAGTAAAATAGAGACCGAATTCCGTCACTAAATGTTTAACTTAAGAAGTTTTGCAACCAAAATGAAAATATCTAAATTAAAAATGAAGAAATGCTACTAATTCAAATACTAGAAATATAGTTATGAGTTAACTATTAGAAAAATCATAACTAGCGATGAAACATCAATCACTAATAGCGACCAAATTAGTGATCGAAAGCGTGTTAACTAGTATTAATAAAATAGCTACCGCAATTCGTTGTAGCAAAAGAATCGGTTGCTAATTCCGTTGCAAAATGAAGAAAAACGCAGAAATTGCCACAAAAATTGAAAGTAAAATAGAGACCGAAATTCCATCACTAAATGTTTAACTTCAAAAATTTTGCGACCCAAATGAAAATATCTAAATTAAAAATTAAAAAAAAATTAATCATCAAAATAGTGACTGAATTTTCTTTAAAATTAAAAATTAAAAAATACATTTAACTACCGAAATAACTATCAAATTGTAATAAAAAAGACATAAATTAGTGACCGAAATTTAAATATCTAAATTAAAATTAAAAAATGGAATTTAGCCACTGAAATAGCAATCAAATTTTATTCAAAATTTAAAAAATTGAAAAAGACATTTAGCAACCGAAATAGCTTCCTCCTTTCGCGTCATCGTGCCCCCCATTGCATTGCCCCGTCGTGCCTAAGCCTGCAAGCCCTCGGTTCCATGATGCCTAGGATAGCGCCTTAAATTAGCAACCGAAAATTAAATTTTTTATTATTTTTCATATAATTAGCGATTAAAGTTTTAATTTTTTTTAGAAACTTAGCAACCAATTTAGTAATTGAAAAAATGAATTTTTTATTACTTTTTAGATAATTAGCGACCGATAATAGACACCAACTTTTTGATTGTCATTGCTAGTACTTTTAACCATGGCAACTAAGACACCAACTTTGATATAGCAACCGATCAAAATTGGTCACAAATGTAGTCATTAAATTTTAAGTTTAGCGATTGATTTTGGTGGTCACTAAACCTCAATTTTTTTTAGTGGTTGTATTTGTGTTTTTTTTAATTAACCTAGTTGGCTCTTGACATGCAAGTTAAAACTCTATTCTATTGATAAAAAATTAAATTTACAATAAATTCATATATAATAAACCTTATTAAAATTTACAGTAATATGTTGCACAAGTACCAGAATTATAAAAGTAAGAGAAAACAAGTTACGCATTAGTAATTGATGAGTCATAAATCATACACCGTAGGTGAACCTAAGAAGAGTGTCAATAAGCAACTCATTTACTTAAAAGATGACTGTTACCTAAGATTCAGATTAGGAACCTATAAACAGAGAAAACACAATTATGTGTTTAATCAAAGGGCATTAGCTAACTATTCTTTCATTGCAAGTCCAGCCAGGACTCTCAGCCCATCCAAAGGAGACCTAGCTGAGAGCATCCCTGACCTGGTCGACTCTATCTCGACCAGGTCGAAACTCGGCCTAGTGAACAAGAGCAGCCAATACACAAAGCGGCCCAATAAGAAGCGAAGCCCAATGACACATTCCACCTTAGCTCCAACTCAGCAGCCACGTTACCCTAGAAGTAACTTGCAGCGCAAGCCATACCAAGGGTAGAATAGGGATTCCACTTTGTAATTCTGTTAGGGACGTTAGCTTTCGCGCTCTGTATATATAGGCGCAACTATGAACAAATCAGGGTCTTTGGCATTCATAATCTCCCATTGGCATTAATTCCCAATTTCTCTCGCTCTCATTTCTTCCATTCACGGTGGTGCACGGTGCTGTCATTGGCGCTTCTCTCAATCGAAGGAGTGCAGGTTAGGAACTAAGACGCCGAAGGTTGCTGGAGGGGACCGATTGGATCATCAATGCACTCTGGTGGACCTGATCCTCAGCGTCCTAGCTAACGAAGGTGAACCATCGCCGTCGACCATGGTGATCGTCGTGAAAGATGGAACCACTGAATCCAGACCCTATGTTTGTATTTCGTTTCTAGTAATATAAGTGTTTTCTAATTCTAATCTCTGTTGCATTCCTCTCCTTCAAATTCACGATTTGAATTGCGATTGCATTTAGAACGTGAACAATGTTAAGCTAAGTCGATCGGAACTGGTTTAACTAATATAGTAGGTAATCAACTAGAGAATCTAATTGAGAACCTGAAATCAGCTTGAACTTAATCCTTGCAAACTGATAAGGTAACGATTGCGTAATTCATCGGTATGACAAGGGACGAACCTATGACGATTGCCATAAGAATATCAAAGGTTGATATGGACTGTGAACTAGAGTGACTAAACCAGAAGGACCTTGATTATTGGGACTGAGCATGAACATAGTAGTAGAAGTAATACTAGGAGTATTCTAGTGCAATTGCATTTACATTCGTAGTTAAATTCTGTCTTTATTTCACTTGCATCTCATCCCCCTGTTTTCTGCTTTCCGAGTCCGAGTCCAAGATAGAGTTAGTCCAACTCTGTTGCGTCTATCTGCACTTAGCCTAGACGAGTCGGATAAGTCTCTACCGGGACCATATCGGACCTGTCCCTACCGAGAGCGATTCGGTCAGTGCCGAGATAGTCAATACTTTGCAACTTAGGTTCTGCTTTACTTACTTCGCATTAAACCACAATTGAGCACATTGTGTCCTTGAGAAAAATCGACCTAGAGTTGACTATACTATAGTTAGCTTTAGTTATTTGATGTACGTTAGACGACTAAAACGAGCTTATCAGTAATGTAAAACAATTTCATAATATTATCTAATTACAAATTATCATGTATAATAAATTTATTAAATTTTATATTTGATTTCTTAAAAGTAACACAAACCGTCATTTGTGACTAATGCCTAGTGTGGAGATACTATCCATGTATATTATTGGGTACAAAACTTCTGCTACTAGGTTGTGAGAATAACTCCTGTAGATGTCAGATTGAAAGGGGCAAATGAGGTATCTTAGTAGTAATATAATTCGTAGGTGCTCAGCTAGTAGAGGTACATGCAGAAAGTGTGCAAAATTTATTCTGTCAATCTCGCCACTAATTATTAGAGGTACTTGATAGCTAATTCAATCGGAAAGGAAATATTATTTTTTATGTTCCGTGTGTGAAGGAAAGTATCAACGGTATGTAGTGTAAAATTAGTTTTTAAGTTAACTAAAAATTTACAAGTTATAAGTTTAAGAGTTGAAAGTTTATAAATTATAAGTTACAAAGCTTATAAGTGAGTTGATTGAATCGAAAGTGGTTGACAAAATTAATTAATAAATTTGTTAATAAATGTAAAATGACATAAGAAGATATTTAATTATTTGATTTTTAAATTAATAAAAAAATATTTTAAAATTTTAATAAGAATAATAATAAGAAAATTATCAACTTATAAGAAGTTTTTTTTTATAAACTACTTGAAGTAATTTATTTTTTGTATGCTACTTAAAGTGTTACATGAAAATAAATTAGAAGTTATTAAAATAAATTTGTGTATTAAACAAATTTATTTTGGTCAAAGTAGTTTATAACCTAGTTAAAGTAACTTATAAATTACTAGAATAACTTATCAAACATACTTTAATTTTATGGGACAAATTATTAAATAATCTAATTATAATTTTAATAAATTTTTAATAAATTTTCATGTAACATGTAATTAAATATTACCTTTTATATATAAATTTAAAATTTTAAACATGCATCACAAAAAGATTGACTAGAATTATAAAATAGTGGTATAAAATTACCTAATAATTTTTCCTCTAAAAGGTGCTTGGATGAGCATATATTGTGTCTCATCCAATTGCATCTGTATTCAGTAAAATTATTTACTTATAAAAAAAGAATAAGATAATAAGTAAATGAGATATTGAATACAAAACAATCTAACATATATAACTAACATGATATTATTAAATAATAAACCTCATTCAATTGCATCTTTATTCAGTAAAATTATTTACTTATAAAAAAGAATAAGATAATAAGTAAATGAGATATTGAATATTAAAAATCTTAGATATATCACTAACATGATATTATTAAATAATAAAAAAATATTTAATTTTTCTTTTACTTTTTATTATGCTTAAGTATCACTTGACATTGTAAGAATCTCAAAAAGAAAATAGCTTAATTATATATATTTTTTAGTTTGAATAATGTATTATTTTAGTTTCTCAAGCGTTCAATTCTTTGAGCCAATTAAATATCTTTATTTTAAAATTAAGCAAGTTTAGTCCCTTAATTTGTCAATTTTTTTCTACTACAAAATAAAATTATTATTACTTATTCAAAATATTCAATAATTGAATTAATTAAAAAATTAAACCCTTTTTCCTCAAAACTCACTTATCAAAATATCAAATTTCAATTCCTCCGTAATAAGAAAAAATCTCAAAATTTTCCTGTTTAAATCCCAATCTTACATCTTATGAAAATTTTCCAATTTCATCGAGTCTTCACTAATTCTTTTTTACTCTAAACTTTAAAAATTATTTCATATTCCAAATTGATTATATATTTTAAAGTATTTGAATAGGAAATAATAGTTTGAGAGTTTTAAATAAAAAAATGTACAAAATGATTAAAATAGCTTAACTTTAAAATAGAAAAACTTAATTATCTAAAAACTAAGGGAACTCAAATCTTATACAGACCAAATTGAAGTGATTAAAAGTATAATTTTACAACAAAATTCTAACAGTGTTGATTCTAGAATAAATACAGCATATATAATATAACACTTTGACAAATAATGATTTAATTAAATAACCCGATAGGAAATGTGAAAACAATCACACAATGGTTTTGCCTTCACTAGTACAAAAATCAGGAGATGGCAGAATCGCTCATCCTTTTCCTTGGAAGAAAGGGGCACATGGTAGTCAAAACATTGTGGAAAGAATTAATTCAAATTAGATAAACAATCAGAGCCTCTACCAAACCCAAATATTAGGTGGAGAATCTAGGAAGTTAGATAAGTAGGATTTATATGTTTTAAAAGTTAGAGCAACTCAAAACTGCATATGAAGTCTCGGATTAGGTGAGTATATTTATCTAAATTCTTAAATTTATGCATTTGTTGTTTTAGGAATTGACTTTTGATACTTTATTGATTTTATTGGACGAGTCTTATTGAGTCTATCACATGTATTATATATATGAATTGTGATTTTCTTAATTTGATCTTAAATTAATTCTGGCATTTCTTTTTCTTGGTGGGAGAGGTTCACTTGAGCATTTATTTTACCATACACTAAGACATATATAACTTTTTGAGAATATTTAAAAATTATTATAAGAAAATAAAATAGATTTACCTATTAATTTAATAATATTTTAACAAATATTATATTTAAATTCTTTTTAAAATATTTTAAAAATATAAAAAAATATTATCTATTAATTTAATAAATATTATAATTAAATTATGTCATCAAATGTAATTAGTAATTCAATTTTTCTCGAGTTATTATATAGGAGGAGGGTGATCTCCACTTGAGATAAAAAAAATAATTCAAAAATATTTTTTCTTTTTTTCTTTTATTTTTTATTTATTTTGGGAAAAACAAATGTTTTAAAAATTACTAATAATGACAAAAATTAATTTTAAAGTAATCATTTTTAATTAATGTATTAGATGTGCAATGGGATCTAGTTTATGCTACTATCTGTACATAACTCACTCTCAAATATAACTTGATTTTCACAAATCACCTTCTAATAAAAAGATTTTTCAATTTAATAAATTTTGACAATGACTCCAAAACTATCAATTTATAAAATATCATTTTCTTTTATTCCTTTTTCCCATTTTCCACCGCTCGGTCGCAACAAGTGGAATAAGATGATACGTATATATCTTGTACATTGTACACAGGCAAAAATAATTTTATTACTTCAATTTCAGTCCAACTTTTAAGGTTTTGGCATGGACCCTAACCCATTTGTGAGTGCACAAGCTTTTTAGAACTTTTTACTTAATAAAAAACAACACCCTAGCGATAAAAAAGTTCGAATCAAGAAATATGATACAGGAAACAAATTAATTACAGGATTTGCTAACACAAAAAAATAGCTATATTAATTGGAAAATTTGAAACGACTTCATGAATTATCGAGGATCCACATATATAAATGATCACAGACAGTACATAGAACAAACAAATTAAATCCAAACCCAGAATTAAATATGCACACACATAATGTCAATTGCTATTCTTTAGCGATTTGACAAACCTATTAAGGTTATCTAAAGATCGACCTCCTTTTGCCATGTTATTCATGATTTTTCCCTTCCATTCCAGAGACCTTGATTTTATCCTCTCATCATTGAAGAGTTGGTCCACTTTCATTTTTAACTCCTTGCGTGACACAAGTCCATTTTTATCTTTGTCAAATCCCAGCCCAACTTTCAACTCATCACAAATATGCGTTTTGTTGTAAAGTTGGTCTGCAAAGTATGGCCAACACAAGAAAGGCATTCCATTGGACAAACCTTCCATGATAGAATTCCAACCACAATGTGTAACAAAACATCCTATTGCAGGATGGCTTAGCACCTTCTGTTGAGGAGCCCAACCAACAATCTTACCTTTACTCCCCAAGAATTCATTGGGGTATTCCATTTTATTGTCTTCTCGCACAATCCAAAGATATGGTCTATTAGTGAGATCAAGTCCAAGAGCTAGTTCATTGAATTGGTTTTGGTCAAAAAGTGTGAAACTACCAAAGGCAACATACAAAACGGAACGGTGAGGTTGTTGATCGAGCCAACTCATGCAGGAAAGATCTTCTTCCCAAAACTGTCCCATCGATCTTGTAGCTACACTTGTGTTGTCATGACTTCTTAACAATGGACCTATTGGGAGGAACTTAGGAATAAAGGATAATGTCCCAGGTTCAAGCTCATGTGTGGTGTTGCAAAGCCACCATTCTGTCAAATGTAAACTCTGTGTGCAGTACACCAAATACTTGAGTACTTTCCTACCATTTATTGGGTCACCCATATTCAACCAAAAAAAGTCACTCGTGTCCATCTCAGGCATAGTTGGTGATATCTGAATGGTCTTTTTTGTAGTTGATGTTAATCCTTACATGAAAAACAAAATAAATAGTAATAAGTAACAATATATACCACATACTTATAGTTATTTATTATGATTCTCTATTGTGCTTCAATGGTACAATCAAATTTCAATTGATATGAGTAGTAAAATGAACTTGGCCCAATAGATAAAAAATTTTAATCTACCTTTTAAAGTAGTTTTGATTCAGATATTCACTCCATCAACCTATTTTTGTTAGTCTTGTTTTACTTGGGTTTACTAGAAGTTAGGATGGGTTAGCCCATTGAGTCAATAATTTATTTTTTTAAAAAAAGTAAAATATTATTAAAAAAAAGTGTAAGACTTTAAATTTCTATTTTATTTTTACGTAAACATTAAGTAATGTTTGTGTTTAATTTCTGATATTTAAGATTGGAGAGGATCAACGAAGGTTAATATGTTTTTTAGACAATTTTTTATGTTGTTAGTACTAAAGACAAAGCAAACAGAGGAGTTGGGTGAAAAAGTGCACCTAAAAATTATTAGGTGGACATATGAAACAAATATTAATGAGTAGGAGCCTAAAATCATCTAGTTCAATAAAAAGTATTTAAAATCAGACGACTTCTTAAAGTTATGAAAACACTTTTGTGTTATAACTCATAATTATTTGATAGCGAAAGGTTATCTTTAATCTTCAAGAGTAACAAGTTTGATTACAAGCAAATGAACAATTGAGGATAACTAAAGTATGATATTGTTACCAAAATCAGAATGTATGATCCCATGGTCAATAAGCAGGGGAACGTTGTAGAGCAGTGTAAAAAGAGTTGCTGAAGCAGGACACAGCACAGCTCCTTGGATTCCCAATTTACTCCCAACATCCAGTGCCCATGCCATGCACAAATCTACAACAATGAAGCTGATTCTGCTGTCACCTTTCAAATGAATATCCTCTATGAGCTTCTCAAGCATTGCAGGCATGGTGTTTGGAATGGCCTCACATAGCTTTCCCTGGTCGTTTCTGTCATCATCGGGTCCTAAACCATCTGGGATTGAGACCAACTTCAGCAATGATTCATCGTCAAGGCTATGTTGTTGCTCCTCCATGGAACTCACCACTCGCTTGTGGTCCAATTCTGTGTTCACAAAAATCACTTTGCATCCATGCTCCACCAACTTCTCTGAGAACGTCATCATGGGAATCACATGCCCTTGAGCTGGATATGGTAAAGCAAGCACAGTTGGAATGCTCATCTTCTATTTGGCTTTCAATTGATTCTGAGAGACAAATTGTACATGCCCACTGCTTAATTATATATAAGCCCTATCACATATGGTTTACTATTTACAATGTAGATGGGTTCATTTTCTATACATCATAATTACTTTTTCTTGTGTGTATTTTGATTTCATGTTAATTAGATAAAATATTTCTTTTTTTTTCTTTTTTTAGTTTTTAATAATAATTTACTAAGACTATATCTATTGTAATCAACTTGACTACTTCAACTAAGTTTTAAAAATAAGTTAGCTTATTCTTTACTAAATTTATTTTATTTTATTTTTTTTCTCTTTCTCTTTCTTTATTCAACAATGAACAATTTATTATACAATAATATTTAATGGATATATATTGGATATATAGAGCGCAATCAGGATTACTATTTCAACTCATTTATAAAAATAAGCTAACTTATTTGTTACTAACTTTATTTTATTTTTTATTTTTATTTTTTTTATTAATTTTTTAAAATATTTTTTTTCAATTTAAAAATCAAATACTAAATATATGCTTTTATAATTACATTTATCAACTAACTTTTTAATTAACACTCTCAATTTAATAGATTTAAATATTTCAACTTTTAACTTGTACTTTATAAGTTTTAACTAATCTTAAAATTTTGGCTAATTTATAAATTAGTTATACCAAGAATATTTCGTGATACTTTTGGAAAGATCGTTTCTCACTAGCTAATAAATTTCCATATATTAGTAGCTATTTTCATTTCAGAAGAAAAATACTATTCTTATAAAATATGGATTTCGTATAAAACACACGAACAGACGGATTCCCCGTCAAACTTTGTTTTACATTTTTCGAAATTTTTAATTAATATTTATTTTAAAAATTGATAACACTCTGCATTAGGTATTCTTACGTTTTGCGTTTGTACTATAGCAGCTCTCATTTCAAAAATGCTAATTTGTACGAAATCGATTTAGTCAAATTGTGCACGAACGTACGTTTAGTAAAAAAATAATAATAATTTATATATATTTTTAAATTTTTAATTAATATTTACTTGTAAAAACGATATGATAGTCATTCATGTAAGAGTTGATGTGTTTCTGTGCATTTGTTGTTTCGTGCTGAATGGATCTGCTGTTTATATTTTTCATCCTTGGGCGACACACATTTAGACCGTATTTAATTTGACTGGTAGGTATTTTTATTTTTCTTCCTTTAGTACATGTTTGACCACCTTTATTCCATCGTTGAAAATTATACCCATAAGAAAACATATAAATGCAATTGCTTATATATTTGTGATTAGATTAAATTAAAAACAACGTTAAATATTTTTTTAGGACCAGTTTAAAAGAATTTATAAATAGTTTATTAAGATTTATTTTATATTATAAGTGTTCGGGAGAATGACTAAATAGTTTATTAAAATAATTTATAAAAATATTTTATAACCTATTCATAAGATATTTTTAGTTTATTTTAATAAAATTTTTAAGATAACATATAAAAATAGCTTATACGGTTCTTATAAAAATATTTATTTTTGAATTCTATTGTGATTAAATATATAGAGTGTGTAATTTTTAATTTTTTTATTTCAAATTAAATATTTTATTTTTTACTTTTTATCTAAATTATTGTAATATTAACTTCTACACAACAAAGACAATAATTATGTGTTGCTAGTAATTTTTTTTATAAACTTCCTTTTTTTACTAAAAATATTATTTAATTAAATAAATATATATATTTTATGTTACTAATAATATTTTTGGTTTTTTTACCATAGTGTGTAGTGGTTGAATTTTTATAATGATTTAATATATATGTGTTAATCTTAACAATATAATTCAATTTTAATCATATTTTGATTATTAAATATTTTTATTTTTAAAACTATTAATAGATGCATGGTGATTTTGTGTGTGTCACATTATTTTTTAAAATTTATGAAACTTAATTAGTTTTTTTAAAACAAAAAAATTAAATAGTTACCAGTAATTTTTATTTTTAATATTTTTGTGACAAAGATAATATTAATTTACATTTATTTAGTTTTTAAATTTTTAATTTATTTTAATTATAATTAAATTTTTTTAATTTTAAAATAAAATAATATCTTATAAGTAATTATGTAGTAATACTTCAAAACTCTTATAATATAAGTTTTTATATAACAAAAAATTATTTAATAAGATCTTATTTAAACTATTTTGCCAAACAAACCCTTAATAATAAAAGTATTAATAAGACAAGTTTAAGGACCAAAATGCTTAATAAAAATTAATTTAAACTAAAACAGTGGCTAAATCTTAATTATATACCTTATAATAGAAGGTTAAACTTGATTTTAAGTCTTGTGATTAATACGGGTTCAAGCTTAGAAAAAATATTGTCTAGCAAAGAAGAGAATCTAGTATAGTTTTGAGAAAAAAATCTCAAATTAATTATGAAAAATGTGTTATAATTTCACTTTTAAAAAATTATTACGATGATATTAATAAATTATTTTTGTGATAAAATTATTTTTTTTCGTCAAATTTTGTATTTTTAAGAATTTTTAATTAAAACTAAACATAAGTTTTTTACTGAAAAATATTAAATGAAGGGTCAAAATGTTATTTAACCCTTTTTAATTTAATTGATAATTGAAATAATTTTATTTACCATTTTTAAAGGAATTCATTAATCTCAAGTTAAATTGAGTGATTTATAACTATTCTAGTATTCAAATAACAATTAAGGGTAAATAGTCTTTTCAAATAAAAATATTTAGAAAATTTCATAAAAGTTCCGACTGACCATTCACATTATGTTAGACCACAAATAAGAAGATCAAGTCATAATAATGTACGGAAAATCAATTATGATTTTTAAAGTATAATAGAATATAATAAAAAGAGGTATTTTGAAAATTTTTAATTTTAATTTAATTTAAAATTTGAAACAGTAGCAATAATAATTCGTATTTTACTTAGATAACTTTATTAAAATTATTTAAGCCTTACAACTGGAATGCAATAAATTATTTAAAATTTAAGCCTTACAACGCGTGAACAAAAACTTAAGAGAGTAAAGTGAAAAATATTCATATGAAAATTCTAAAACTCCATCTAATTGTTTAAATCTTATTTATAAGGTATTTTATGGATTTAGTATCTTGTGAATTAATTTAATTAATGAATTAAATTATTTATAAAACTCCTTCAAAATAATTTAATTAATTAATTTAATCAGAATATATACTTTTTATAATAATATTAATTACTATAATTATTTATTTTTATGAAATATATGCATTATTTTGTTTGGATAAAAATTGAAATTGAAAATTACATTATTATCCTTATATCTGGTTATAACATATTTTAAAAGGTAAATTGCACGTTTTTAGAGACATCTTACTTTTTTCTAATCTAGTATGTACGAAGAATTATCTATTTACTTCAAAAGTAACTCGAAGAAAATTACTCTTTATTCTTACTCTTCATTATATTACAATTTAATGACTCTAACAAGTATCCATTAGATTGCAAGAAAATGAAGGATTACTGTTGGAGTAAGTAAATCTCTTCTCTCTATATATATATATAAAGTGTATCAAGTGAGATAAGTGTTTATAATGAGAAGGTGATTCGAGTAAATCTGAACCATACAACCATATATGAAAGGTTAGTATAGAAAGTTATTTAATGCTCAATTATCATTTTAAAATATCACATGATATTTTTACTCCATCTTAACCTTCCATATGTAGTTATATTCCTCTCACCTATGTAAACATCTTACCTGGTATGCTTTTATATATATATATATATATATATATATATATATATATATATCAAAGAGAAATGATAATTACAGAGTAGAATTTGAAAATAACTAGAGTACACTGGTTACTATACAATTCTTCTAGAATAACAAGGTATAAGACGTTTAGAGTGGTTTTTAGTTGTAGGTTTTAAAATTTTTTTAAATCAAAATTAATTTTTAATTTCAAAATAAAATCACTTTGAAAATTCTCTATTTTATTAAAATTAGTTTAAGGATGTATTTACATGTTGGTAAGAATGGTCGTGGTGGTGGTGACAAAGGCAACAGTGGTGGTGGAAGCAATAACGACAGTGTGGTGGTAGCAATGGTGGTGGTGAGCATGGCAATGGTGGCGACGATATGATGGTGGTGATGGCGGTAATGTAGCGATGGTGGTGATGGTGACAATGGTATGATTATGGTGGTAGCAGCAATGACAATGATGGTGGTGACAACGATAATAATGTCGTGAGAGTGGCGATGGCAACAGTGGCTGTGAGGGTGGTGGTGGTGGTAGGATGATGGCAGTAGCGACAACAATGATAATAGTGGTGAGGATGGTGGTGGGGTAGTAATATGATGGTGATAACAATGATGACGTGATGGTGGTGACAGCAATAATGATAACGATGATGATGATAGTAACAGCGACGGTGATGGTGATGGTGGTAATGGAGCAACAGTGATGTATACAAGAATGATGATTATTAAATGTAGTGAAAGAGTATTTTTTTAAAAAAAAAAACTAAATTCACAAAACTTTTTTTATTTTGAAAATGAATGTAAAAGTGTTTCGAAATTGTGTGAAAAAACATTTCAACTTTATTTTAGTCGTACAAGTTTTGCTTTGAAAATTACATATGAAAACTAAAAAGCAAAATCTCGCAACTACCTCAAATGAATCCTAAGTGTATAGCCAAAAGGAACTAAGCCTCAAGCAAGGGGTTATTTAGCTTTAACGTAATAAAATATCTTAAACATAGCATCCTAACAAAGAAATTAAATTGTAGTAGTATGGTTCTTTCGATCAATCCAAGACCTACTTAATCTGCAACCTTTAACTTAAACTTACAAGACAAAATTTGAATGAGTGCTCTATAGACACAATAGTAAACATACATTTCATATAAACATAATTGCATAAGTACATGAATTATAACTTACTCTCTATGTTGAACAACATAGACATTGCAAATTCAGGTAATCATGATTTAGAATTTATGCTTAAATTAAATATATTCTTTTTCTTCTTTCATCCTACATGACATGTTTGAACTCATAATTTTCAAGAGACATCTTTCTTATTTTTGTCATACACTTTTTCTTATCAATCAATGCTCTCTTGTTGTTCTTTGAGGATTGGAAGGGACAAAACACTTCACTTTGTCTTGTCGAGAAGGATATAAATTAAGCCTTTGCATATTTTCTCGTTAATCTTAACCCGCATATTTTCTCGTTAATCTTAACACATGTTACATTTTGGGGACTGAAGGATCCTTCACCAAAGGTGACATCTCTCATCGAGTTATTTACATCAGTTCAAGAAGAATCTATGTAAATAAAAACATGGTACCAAACTTATAAATATTTTGAAACTTTTTACATTTGAAACTTTTATAATATAAATAGTATCAAACAAGTATGATGTAAATAGTATCAAACAAGAGAAACATGCAAATTATAATCTAATATAAAAAGTGAACTTTTTACATTGATTTTATTAGTAATCAATATAAAAGGTCATTTTTTACATCAATTTAGTGACCAATGTAAAAGATCATTTTTTGTATCGATTCAATGGTCAATGTAAAATGTTAGATTTTTTACATTGGTTATGGAATTGATGTAAAAACTCAATTCTAATCGATGTAAAAGATCATTTCTGCACTAGTTATTAACCAGACGCTTAAAGCTCCTATGAAGCATTTGACACCCTATCATAGGGCATATTCTATTTGGAGAGCTCATGTCTAGGACAAACAAGCTGCACTTAGTAGACTACAAATGGATCCTAAGCGCCTTTTTTGGAGTTTCAATGCTTAGCATCATCGCCTACGCAAAAAATGAGAGGTTTACAATTACTTTTTATTTTTAAAAAAATAAAATAAAGATGACAAAGGTTAAATATGAAATAAGAATATGTAGTTATTTTGAAATTGGACTTTAGATGTAGGTAGTGTAGTTTATTAGGTTAGAATTTTCCTATAAATTCTCATGGTTGTAATCAATTGTGACCTTTTGTATTTTCAAGTTAACCTAATATTATCATCCATTATATTATCATCGACGAGGGTGTTGATTGTTTTCTTTTTTTGTTCTATATTTCGTCCATCCTTCTTTTCTTTCCCTTCTCTAAATATTCATTTTTGTTATTTTTTTTTTTGTTGTTGCTTGCAATCAAGATTGAAAGCAAAAGTGATAGTTTTTGTCAATATATTAGGAAAAAAAACATAGTTACGTTGTTGACATATTATAGATTTGGATTTTTCTAATTTGATTTGGTGGGTGGATGTGTAAATTATTGTTAGGATATTTGGGTTTGGACTATGAACTACTGAATCTATAGATTTAGTTTGGGAAAGTAAAATCAATGCATTAGTAGTAATAGAATCATTGTAATTGTAACAGTATTAGTACTAATAGTAATAATACTAATGCAGTAATAGTATCAGTAATATCAATGTAGTATTAGTCGTAGGAGTACTAATGCAGTACTAATAATAGTATTATCAATGCACTAATAATAGTTATAGTAATAATTCAGTAATGGTAGTAATTATAATAGTAATAATAGAATCAATGCAAGAAAATTTTTATTTAAGACATTATTTATTTATTTTTATATATTTTTAATATCTACTTAATTAAAAAATTACAATTATTTTTAATTTAATAGTCAATAATAGTTCTAATACACATGAAGTCAAATTGAATACGTTAAATTAGCCTAAACTACTTATTTATTTAGGCATGACACCCATGTATATTCAACCAATACAATTTAAAAAGATCCAAGGTTTTAGTCCAGTACGCACCCACACAATCCAATCACGAAGCAAAAATCGACACTTGCAATTTAATTTAACATTAACGCATAAAGGTCACAGGGGTTTTATAAAAGGATGCGGGACCCCACAAACACAGAGGATACAATGGAATGAAAGTAATGACCCTGATGTAATACAAACACACAAATAAAACCATTAAACAACGCATCACGATATCCAGTACCAAGAGTTTAAATATCGATTTCATTCATAAAGAATTTCTAAATAAAATATTAACTAAAAAAATAAACGAAAATACACACAACCCAAAACAACAGGACAATTTCAAGGGTCAATCAACAAGATTAAAAAAAAAGTTACAAAACTCCAAGTAGACCCTGTGGCGACAACCCCATTATTTAGGTCTCAGGGTTCCAAGGTTCAACAATGTTTAAAGCTTCCCTTTTTATTTCATTTTGTTTGTGTCATGGGGCTTCTATTTTTATACTTCATAAAGATACAAAAAGCATTGATTATTCTAAACAGAATATCAAGCATGAAATAAAAAAGAACAAAAGCACTAGTTATTTATTTACAAAGAAACGAGTCAACAAGATGATAGAAGAAAATAAAATACTAGCTAAGGTTACTTTCTGCACAAATGAGAAAGATACGAGAAATGAATATTATAAGTTGTCCTGTAATGCAAGGTGCTTTCCTTTTTTCTCCATTGGCTCCAAGGACAACCCTCTAATTTTTTAAGAGTAAAAACAAGAGACCACCCGAAGAAAAACTTGCAGACGGATTACTAATATTTTAACTTAAAATTAATTGACGAGTGAGATTGTTGAAAAAATATATAAGTTAAATTTAAAAATTAATATAGACGATAACTTAGACAAATATATATCAAAATAGACAATAACTTAGATATTTAATAGAATTAGTGATTATTAAAATATATTATAGATTCTAATATTAGGTTAAATTTTAATTTAAAATTAATTAATAATAAATGAAATTATCAAATAATTAAATTTAAATATATATCTTAATAATTGAAATAAATAATATAAAACTTTCAAACAATTATCATTTTTTTTCTCCTCTTCTCCATTTGGTGTTTTGTGCCAAGGTCATTGTAATAGTGCATAAATCTCTTCTTCCCCTCGAATAACTCTGCCCTTAACTTCCCAAGAACTCTGCTGTACCCATTAGCTACTCTACCCTTTGCTTTACCTTTACGACTCCGCTCTACAACCCATCTGCTACCGAAGGGACATGACAAACTTTCCCACCAACAACCCCTGCATCACCATTACTCCAGCTCTACAAAGGGGAGAGAGGGGCGGTCCCGGATGGGTCTATAAAAGGAAGAAGATAATGAAGTGGATGGGGTCGGAAACTTCTACCTCTACTCGGTTTTGTTGAACTCTTTTGTCAATATGACTGTGGAGCGAGAGCCGTTCGACGAACGGCTCCTCCTCTCGTTTCCCTTAGATTAGATCCTTTTGTTTTTCTTTTTCAACGTAGAGGTCTCTGTTCCACTTTAGAACCACCCAAAAATGGCCTGTCTTTGAGCATAGATGTATAGACCATCGTGGTCATTAACCCTGGGCCAGCGGCGGATGTTTTAATTTCCAGTCAAGATAAGTGTCTCCATAGTTCAAGCTCTCAATCTCTTGCTAATGGCAAAAGCGATCCTTGTGGTGACGAGGAAGCTGCGTTTTCGAAGATTAAGTTATTCCGAAATAGAATTCACCAATCATCGTTAAGGTTGATGATGATGTTCCCGGTAAGTATGGAATAAGCAAGTTGTGTCCATGGATGACGCTGGTACAGAACACAGTTTCTGTTGCAATGGATGTTACTAGTGAGAATCAAAGGGGTGCTGTGCTTCTTGATCAGCTGTCAGGGGAGATTAAAGCATGGAGATTAAGCAACCATAATGCTTTGGAATGGAATAATGGCCCTCTTCAGGGTTGCTCATTATTTGAGGAATGAGATGGGAGATGGAAGGTGCTATTTTTGTTAAGCCTCAGTTTTTCCAAATCTCCTCACAGATGCTAATGGATGACCATGTGAATGAGAGCGAAAGACGCTCACTAGCCCACTCTTTCTCGGTGTCTACAATGGACATGGAGGCTTGCAGGTTGCTAGTTGCTGCTAGGAACGTCCTCATTTTGTGTTGATTGAGGAAATGGAGGCTGCAGAATCGGTTTGGCTGGAACAAGGGAAAAAAGTTAACGCCCAAGTGGGAGGGACCCTTCAGAGTCAGAAAAGAGGTAGGCCGAGGAGCGAATAAACTGGAGACACTGAAAGGCAAAGAGATACCGAGAACATGGAACGCTGCTTCCCTGCGAATGTATTACAGTTGAACATTAATGAAATGATTTTTCAGCGCAGGATATAAAAGTGGCAACTCAACAAAGTTGACCATAGATTCGCCTTGGATAAGTCCTATAAGAGCCACCTACATTGTCGGCCATGGATTCGCCTCGGATAAGTCCTATAAGAGCCACCTACACGGTCGGTCATGAATTCACCTCGGATAAGTCCTATAAGAGCCACCTACACGGTCAGCCATGGATTCGCCTCAGATAAGTCCTATAAGAGCCACCTACACGATCGGCCATGGATTCGCCTCGGATAAGTCCTATAAGAGTCACCTACATGGTCGGTCATGGATTCGCCTCGGATAAGTCCTATAAGAGCCACCTACACGGTCGGCCATGGGCTCGACTCGGATAAGTCCTATAAGAGCCACCTACACGGTCGGTCATGGACTCGCCTCGGATAAGTCCAAAATGGCAACTCAACAATGTTGACCATGGGCTCGACTCGGATAAGTCCTATAAGAGCCATCTACACGGTCGGCCATGGACTCGCCTCGGATAAGTCCAAAATGGTAACTCAACAAAGTTGACCATGGACTCGACTCAGATAAATCCTATAAGAGCCACCTATACGGTCGGCTATGGGTTTGCCTCGAATTAAGTCCAAAAGTGACAACTCGACAAGGTTGATCATGGACTCGACTTGGCCAAATCGTATATTCACCTTGGGTTAGCCCAAGAAAGGCAACTCAACAGAATTTGTCATAGGATCGACTTAGGTAAGCCTCGCTGACACTATCTTAGCAATTATCCAAAGGCCTACTTTAGAGTTAGTGAAATCGACTTAACTAGGCCAGCCAAAGAGCAGCTCTAGGCAAAAAAATATAAATAAATTGTGAAGGCGAAGTATGTAAAACGACCAGAACAAAAGGTGAAGTAAAGGCCCTGAAAGCAATCAGGCCAATTCGGCTAAAAACGCGAAGGAACACAGTTTCCCAAACGAAGATATAAAGATAGATTCCACTAAAATAGTTTCAATAGTTCAGAATGAATGAAAAATATACATAGACAAAAGAGAAATAAAACTAAGAGGCTGGGGATCCCGGTGGGGTCAACACAGACACTAGCCGGCCATCCTGAATCTCTTTAAAAGGATCCGCTTCAGAAACGTCAATGGAGGGATGTAGAAATTTGATCTGCCCAAGAGCACAATTGAAACCCACTTCATATTGGTCCACTATATCGATACCCTGTTGGTAGATAGTCTTGTTATGTGCTTCAATGGTATCTTGGGCAGCTTTGAGAGAATCCTCCACTGCTTTCATCTCATCTTGGTGGACCTCCTGCATGTCAACTTTCTCATTCTCCAGTCTCTTCACTTCGGCCTGAAGAGAATCATTGCCAAGCTCCAAATCGGTCTTAGTCTGCAACAGCTCAGCCTTGGTGTCAAGGAGCTCCCCATTCATTTGTGAGCTGCCCTCAGTATCTCCTGAAGTTTGGCAGTGGAAAGTCGATAATCATCGAGCTTCGCCTCAGCTTCAGCTAGAGCTGAAGACAACTTGCAGTTTTCTTCCTCCAAGCCTCTACGTTGCTTAGCCCACGAAGACCTTTCAGCCTCCACGCTCCCAAACCTTTTTTCAGTAACACGAGCCAAGGCAAACCCGTGGGCGGCATATTGTTGAAGGGCACCGCAGACACCAGCCAAGCCTAGGCGCTCTACCTCCACTTCAAGTGTTGAAGATGCAATGGTTCAATCAGCAGCTCGAACAAAGGATTTGTAAAGTAGAGGACGAGGGTCAGAAGAATGAGGTGCCGACGCATCAGGGCTAGCCAAGACATCGTCTACTCGAACTTCATCCAAGTGTTGCCTTTTGCTTGGACGGTCATCCGCTTCTTGGTCAAACTATTGAGGGAAGGGAGAAGCGTTTTCCCCAAGCTCGAAGACCGACGGTGTACGCGACGCCGCTTCTTGTGAAGTCTTGGGCAAGTCGACTAGTCCGACCGCAGAAAGAGGTGCTGCTTCAGCTTCAATGCCGGCCGCAGAAAGAGGGGCTGCTTTAGCTTCAATGTCGGCCGGCGGTGGAGGTGGCTGCGCGTTTCGACCTTTCCTCTTCCTTAGTTCAGCCAAAGCTTTGGTCGAATATCCTGAAAAGAGACAAGAGTAAGGTTAAAAGGGAAAGTGCAAGAAAAGGATGGAAGCGGAAGACCTGTTCATCAGACTAACCTTGCCCTTTGATTATATCTGCACTACGGTACACGGGCAAATCCTTCAACTCAGAAATGAAAGCCCGTTCCCAACTCTCTAATTTCTTAACATCGACAGAAATGGACACTGCGGGTTGGCGAGTCCATTGGAGGGGAAAGTATTGTCGTCCATCACAGTCGGTCAACAGCCTTGAATTAGGATTGCTAGGGGCAACCCTAAAAATCGATCCTTGAACGCCTTGTAACTTTCGAGAAAGGGCCTCAAAAGTTTGCGCTTTGGCCTATTGCTTAGAGAACTCCACCCCACTCAATCCGTCTTGCAAGGAGTAAAGAACCAAAAGAACACCCCGAGGGTGGGGGCTTTGCCTAAGTCTTCGCATAAGAGCTCGAAAGCTCTGACGAACGCCCAGTTGTTGGGGTGAAGTTGTGTAGGTGCCACATTCAGGGCCTGAAGGACCGACCGCTCGAAATGGGTGAAGGGAAGCTTTATTCCCAATTTTGAGTGAAGTGTATCATAGAGATAAAAGAACGGCTTCGAACCTTCAGCGGAGTTCATACAAACAGATTCCCCCGAGCGACAAGCAGTCACTATTACTGACCAGGTCTGTGGTTGGCATATGGCTGAAGCCATCCCCAATAGCGAACCCGATTTTGTCAAAACAGAAGAAACCCTTAAGACCTCAAGTTCCACCCATGAATAGGCGCCGTTAGCAAGGTTATGAGACCTATGGTCATGATATACTATCCTAAAGGGATAGTTATCGCGAGAATCGGAGCTCAAGGAAGAGCCACCCTCGCTATTGGAGGCACCATCAGCGGGCGTCGCAGTGGAGGAAGGTTGAGCCTCCTGGTTGGAGGTACCTAGTAGGTCCCTCGAAACTTCCCCTACGAACGAAATAAAGCGAGGGTCAGAATGTGACCCCAGTTAGGGCACGAATTTCTTCGTGAAGACGAAGAGGAGAAGAAAATCGAAATCTGGGAAAAACCAACTCGGAAACCAAAAGGCAAAAATTAGGTTAAGAGTGGCGAAGACATTACCTACAGGTTCCATCGAAAAGGAGGTTTTGGAGCGAGCTGACGAAGTCATCGAGACAGACAAGAAAGAGCACAGTTCTTGTAGAGCAAGGAGGCTGAAGCGGAAGGAAAGGGAGGAACGCTAGAAAGTGATCTCGAGGAGAAGGCAGAAACGAAAAGACAGAGACAATTATTCGAGAGTTTTTAAAATTATGGTTTATCTATGATTGTTGAGGTCCTTTCCAAGGCGCGTGGTCCCGAGGAGATCATAATGGCAGAAGATTTAAATATCCCCACACCCCGAGATCCAGATAAAGGCCACGAAGAAACCGAAACGACGTCGTATCCACTAGCCCGGCCTATTGATAATAAGCTTATGTCTGGCCGACTAAGCTTAAGGGGCTGTGTATCGGCCGACATCAGGATGTCGGTCAGTAGGAAGCCGACGGTGGATATATGGTGGTCTGTTGTTATGTAAAGTCAACCCCTCACCTGCAAATTCAGAAGGTCTACGCTAGTCAATCATGAGAGTTAGAGTAGGGAAGATATGTCAGAAGCTTGCGTGTACGAATTCCCAGATCGAAGCATCTATCTCTGAGTTACCAAACGCCACCTACTCCACGCCATGGGGATTCCAACCACAAAACGACAAATATCCACTTTAGGATAAATAGCAGAAAGAGAGAGAAAGAAGCAGAGTTCCGGAGATCCCAGAGATTTCAAACAAGAACAGAGTCTAATATCGAACCTTTTGCTCCTGAGACTGCTGATTTCACTGCAGTGGTTACCATTTCAAGTCAAACCCACAAAATAAATTCCAAATTGTGGGTATGCAAGAACTATTTTTATCATGAAAAAGAAGCCTTGTCGTTGTTTCTGACAACGAACCAAATAGAGAGGACGAACGAGCAAAGATAGAAGCTGCATTCCTTCAAGAGGCAAGGTCGATACCTCAATCAGTGACAATGGCATCAATACTCGTTATGCTAATGATACTAGTAGAGACCAACTAACAGCTCCAGCAGTCTCTTCTACCACCATACGGAAAGCAATTCATCCACCTCCAAAATAGAAGAGCCTAAATTTGCTCCTAAGCTGCGGAAGTCTCTTTCAATGATTTTAAGTTAGCAAAAAAAAAAAAAGAAACTTTCAGCCTAAGAGCTTTCTTGGTGAAGATGGGTTTGGTTGTGTTTTCAAAGGGTGGATTGAATAAAATGGAACTGTTGCTATAAAAAAAACTCAACCATCATGGGCTCCAGGGTCATAAAGAATGGCTGGCCGAAGTAAATTTTTCTTGATCTATCATTAGAAGCTTGTAAGTTACTGCATTGAAAACGATCAAAGGTTTCTAGTGCGTAAGTTCATGACTTGGGGTAGCTTGGAAAATCACTTATTTAAGAGATCTCTGCCTCTTCCATGGTCCACTAGAGTGAAAACTGTACTAGGAGCCACAAACGGGTCTTGCTTTCTCTTGGAATTCTCCCCTTAATTGTGGTTCACAAGTCACAATGCATGGGGATGAGCATTCCAAGGTCTTGGAATTAATCTTTGATCTTGAGACATGCACATTTAACTTTGAAGAATGTATTGGGAGTTTCCAGAACTCATTGGAATTGTGAAAATTTATTGACCTTCATTAAACACTCTTTGGAGAAGCTACATTTTTCTCCTATAAATAGAAGAACTTGTGAAGACTTGGATCATCCACATCCAAGTGAAGAAATCCTAAGAGAGTTAGAGAGTTTTTTGTATTCCCCCCTTTGAGAGAAAGAGAGAGTTATATAGAGAGAAAGTTTTTATACCATCCGAGAGGGTGAGATTCATAGTGAGATCCTTAGAGATTGAGAGAAACACTTTGTATTACTACTTTTATAGTGGAGATCTTTTGCTAGACTAGGTCTCGTGGTTTTTCCCGAGAGGGTTTTCCATGTAAAAATTCTGGTGTCATCTTCTTCTCTACTCTTTTATTTTTACACTTCTGTATAGTGCCCATTTTGCTTTGACAGAGGAGGGAATAGGTACTACTGTTTCCCAACAGTGGTATCAGAGCTATTGGTTTGAAAAATCATAGTCCTTTGCAATTCAAGATGGAAGGAACATTCGCTCATGATGGAGACATGTTCAAGCTAACTGCAGATAATTATTCCTATTGGAAGCCAATGATGGAAGACCATCTATACTGTAAAGATTTGCATGAGCCAATCATAAATGAGGAAATGCCAAAAGGGAAGACTGAAAAAGATTGGGAGATTTTGAATCGTAAAGTTGTTTCGAAAATACATCGACAAAAGCTTGTTTGAGCACGTGTCGACTTATACCAACGCGTATGAGTTGTGGACGAAGCTTGAATCTATGATTCAAAAGAAAACTCCTAGAAACAAAGCTTATCTTGTTAGATGGTTGGTAAAATTAGAGTACTCTAACGACCAAAATATGATCGAGCATTTAAACACCTTCAAAGGTATTGTGAATCAATTAATGAAAGCAGATATGAAGATTGATGATGAGTTACAAGCTCTTCTACTCCTTAGTTCTCTACTTGAGAGATGGGACACATTGGTTGTCACTCTCAGTAACTCAACACGAGATGAAAAGCTTAGTCTAGATACTATTACAGATAGTCTGCTAAATGAAGAGTCCAGAAGGAAAGAAAGAGGAATGAGTAGTCACTTAGAAGCCAATGTTGTTGAGAATAGAGGAAGGAGGAGCATAGAAGAAAAAAGAAGCCATGCAAAGTCACGAGGAAGATCCAAGTCTCGTCCTAGAGGTTTGACATGTTTCTATTGTAGAAAATTTAGCCACAAGAAGCAAGAGTGTAGATTCTTGAAGAGAGATCAGAAGGTTGGATCAGTCCATCCTGACGTGATAGACCCCAAAAAGAAGTTGGAAGAGAAAACCACAACAACGGTGACATCAGACGACGAAAATGTGTTCCTTATTGGTGAAGAAAATTATCTAAATGTTGCTTTTGATGATTGCACTTGGATAGTTAATACCGGAGCATCTTTTCATGTTACTCCTCATGAAGGATTCTTCTCATCTTATCAAAAAGGAGATTTTGGAACAGTAAAAATGGGCAATCATGTCACAAGCAAGATTGTGAGAATAGGAGAAGTGACTTTGATAATAGAAAATGGAAACAAACTTGTGCTAAAGGAGGTAAGACATGTTCTTGAGATGCGCCTAAACCTTCTTTTAATATGTAAACTAGATGATGCTGGAATGAACAACCAGTTTGGTGGTGAAAAATGAAAACTTAGCCGAGGAAGCATAATTGTTGCTCGCGGCAAGAAGGAAGGCTCTTTATACATCATGCAAGGAAAGATATGCAAAGGGGAGACAAATGTTGCTCAAGAAGAAAGTAAGGAGTTATGGCATAAAAGATTTGGCCACATGAGCGAGAAGGGTTTAGAGATCCTTGCAAAAGATAATCTCCAAAGCATAAAAGGACAACCATTTGAATTATGTGAAGATTGCCTAGTAGGTAAGCAGCACAAAGTATCCTTCCATAGATTTGATAGTGGAAGAAGAAGAAAGCATATTTTGGATCTTGTACATTCTAATGTTTGTTCAACATCTGAAAGGTCCCTTAGTGGTGCTCAATATTTTGTTACCTTTATTGATGACCACTCTAGAAAGTTGTGGGTGTATCCACTCTAGAGCCTTCAAGGAGTTTCACACCAGTTGAACGAGAAACTGGTAAAAAGTTAAAATGTTTGAGAAGTGATAATGGTGGAGAATATAGAGGTCCATTCGATCACTATTGTAAGACTCACGGGATCAGACACGAGAAAGTACCTCCCAAGACACCTCAAATGAATGGTGTAGCTGAAAGATTCAATAGAACGATTACCGAGAAGGTCAGAAGCATGTTGTCTCATGCAAATCTTCCTAAGACATTATGGGGGGAGGCAGTGGTTACTACAGCTGATTTGATCAACTTATCACCCTCAAGACTATTAAATGAAAAGATACTAGAAGAAGTATGGACTAGTAAAAAGGCCCCATATCACAACTTTAGAGTTTTTGGATTTAAGGCATCTGTTCACATTCCAAAAAATGAAAGGGCAAAGCTTGATGCTAAGGCAAATGAATTTGGTTTCAGATTATGGGATCCCACAAATAAAAAGATTGTTCGAAGCAAAGATGTGGTGTTCTTTGAAGATCAGACAATCCAAGACATCAAGAAAATGGAGAAACCAACACTCAAGGTGAGTAATGATCAAAGTCCTCTTGTGGTAAACAACATACGGGGAAAGACTCCTCAAATAGAGCCAGATCAGGAGCGACAACTTGATGAGATGGCTGAAGAACCTGATCAGATAGATCAACCTAACATGACGTTAGAAGATCAAGCAATTGAGAATGTTATACGATTTGGTAGAATTACCAAAAGGAAGAAAAATATTACAAAACAAATGGGTGTTCAAGCTCAAGAATGAAGAGAACAATCCAAACCCAAGATACAAAGCACGAATTGTCGTGAAGAGGTGCAACCAAAAGAAAGGAATAGACTTTGATGAAATATTCTCACCAGTGGTGAAGATGACATCTATCAGAGCAATTCTCGGTCTGACAGCAAAACTAGACCTGGAGATTGAACAATTGGATGTCAAAACAACATTCTTACATGGAGAACTAGAGGAGGAAATTTACATGGAGCAACCAGAGGGTTTTGAAGAACCAGGCAAAGAACACTTGGTGTGTCATCTGAAGAAAAGTCTTTATGGTCTAAAGCAAGCTCCAAGACAATGGTATAAGAAATTCGATTCTTCTATGATCCAATATAATTTTAAGAAGACCTTTGCAGACCATTGTGTGTTTGTGAAGAAATATGAAAATGGTGAGTCCATCATACTTCTCTTATATGTTGATGATATGTTGATTGTGGGGAAAGATAAAATAAAAATAGTTGCTCTCAAGAAGGCATTGAGTAAGTCTTTTGCCATGAAAGACCTGGGTACAGTAAAGAGGATTCTTGGAATGAAAATTTCTAGAGATCGTTTAAAAAGAATGTTGTGGGTATCTCAAACAGATTACATTGAGAAAATTCTCAATAGGTTCAACATGCACAATGCCAAACCTGCTCGTGTTCCAATTGCTGGACATTTCAAACTTAGCAAATCCCAATGTCCAAAGAATGAAGAAGAAAAAGAAGCAATCAACAAGGTGCCCTATTCTTCTGTCGTAGGTAGCCTTATGTATGCAATGGTTTGTACAAGACCAGATATTGATTATGTTGTTGGAGTTGTGAGCAGATTCCTATCAGACCTAGGAAAGGAGTATTGGGAAGTTGTTAAATAGATATTAAGATATCTAAGAGGAACTGCCAAAAGAAGCTAGTGTTTTGGCAATGGAAATCTAAAGCTCATTGGATATTTAGACTCAGATATGGCAAGAGATGTGGATTGAAGGAAGTCAACATCAGGTTATCTAATTACTTTTGTAGGGGGAGCTGTTTCTTAGCAGTCAAAGCTTCAAAAATGTGTGACATTGTCTACAACTGAAGCAAAGTATGTAGCAGTCACCGAAGCCTCCAAAGAGATGCTATGGATGAAGAACTTTCTAAGAGAATTGGGACATGATCAAGATGATTATGTGGTGAATTGTGATAATCAAAGTACCATCCATTTAACCAAGAACCCCATATTCCATTCACTCTCAAAGCATATTGACACCCGTTATCATTGGATACGAGAAGCGTTGGATAAGAAGGAATTGAAGATAGAGAAAATTCATACAAATTTGAATTGGTCTGACATGATGACTAAGTCAATGTCAACCAAGAAGGTTGAAGATTGTTGCCAAGGTGCTGGTGTTGTGGTGCCTGCCAATTAAGTTAGGAAGGGGGAGATTTGTTGGAATTCCCTCCTTAATTGTGGTTCACAAGTCACAATGCATGGGGGATGAACATTCCAAGGTCTTGGAATTAATATTTTATTTTGAGACATGCACATTCAACTTTGAAGAATGTATTAGGAGTTTTTAGAACTTATTAGAATTGTGGAAATTTATTAACCTCCATTAAACACTTATTGGAGAAGCTACATTTTTCCCCTATAAATAGAAGAATTTGTGAAGACTTGGATCATCCACATCCAAGTGAAGAAATCCTAAGAGAGTTAGAGAGTCTTTTGTATTCCCCTTTGAGAGAAAGAGAGAGTTATATAGAGAGAAAGTTTTGTATACCATTCGAGAGGGTGAGATTCATAGTGAGATCCTCAGAGATTGAGAGAAACACTTTGTATTACTACTTTTATAGTGGAGATCTTTTGTTGGACTAGGTCCCGTGGTTTTTCCCAAGAGGGTTTTCCACGTAAAAATTCTGGTGTCATCTTCTTCTCTACTCTTTTATTTTTACACTTTTGGATATACTTTTGCATAGTATCCATTTTGCATTCACAGAGGAGGGAATAGGTACTAGTGTTTCCCAACACTTTCCTTCATGAAGAAGCTGAACGACCAGTCTTATATAAGGATTCTAAGACTATGATTATGCAGTACTAGAATATGTAATGACAGATCATTTCACATCAAATTAATAGTGATGTATACAATTCGAGGCGGTGCTACTTGAGACGTTGATCAACAGAAGATCTATTGACAAACACCAGCCCAACCACTGGCAGCGTAAACACCACCACTTCTAAGAAGCAGCGTCTAGCCAAATTTTCCCTTTCTTTCAACTATAAGAATGCAACATTCAGGAAAATGTTCCCCGAGTACGTGGAGAAGTACAACCAGCAGTAGCTTTCATTGGCGATCTTTCTTTGAGCAGTCCAAAGCTCACAATTGTTCCCAAACCGATTGGTTGCTGGCATATCAAATCTGCAGTTTGCTTATCTTCTAGAAACAATATAAAAGCATGTCAAGGATGGCTCAGAGAATACCGGCGGGAAGTTAGATACCAAGGATAGACCATTTATAGAACCCAAATAAGGAGAAAACTATAGGGAAGAAGAAACGAAAAATGATTCTATTGGTTTTTTTTAGAAAATAGGCAGTTGCTAATAGAGAGTAAAAGGAAAAAATGAGAACGAGCAAGAGTAGAGAGAGTAAAATAAAATAATAAACTGAATATACTGGTTGAAAGAGATATTTTTTTAATCTAAAAGCAACTTAATTTAAATACATTAAAAAATAACTAACCAAGAGATCACATCCTGTGATTCTAGCAACCACTACTAACTTAGCTAAAAATAGGGAACAAACTAATCCACTAACATCTAATGATAAATTCTAATTAAATCAAATTGACTTATTCAAACAAAAACAAATATGAAATCTTCCTAAAACTATGCAGCATCCAAAGGCAGTTCACAACACCCCTCCTTGTCGTGGAGGTTGCAAACTCCAAGTTTTTTTTTAATCTTACTTTCAGTCATTTAGTAATTCGACTCATTCCTGATACGTCATGCTGATAACGATAATTAGAATCATTGCGGCAACCCCTTGAACTGTTAAAGTATTTGCATGGTTTCTGAGTTTTGTATTTTACCTCCTCCGTCGTGATGTTGGCATGTGGCTGTTTCAACCCTTTCCTCTGCGTGTCTTCCTTATGTGTATCACTTCTTCTAATAACTTTCCTATCAACATCTTTCACGGCACCAAAAGAAGGTGGAGACCTTGTAACTGAGTGAGTTTTTGCTGGTTTAGCAGATGAAATTATAATTGTAGTTGCAGAGAATGCTTTTTGCTCCTCCTTCTTTGGATCAAGCGCAAAGCTTTTTCCTTTCATTTTTTCTTTGAATTCCTCATTATTTTCATCTTTGATCAAACACTGACCACTTTCAAAGATAACTTTGAAACCTTTTTGAATCAACTGGCGAACACTCAACAAATTTTGATTAATGTTAGGTACAAATAACACATCTTTGATAAGTTTTGTACCTGAAATACTTTCAATTGCTACTGTGCCTTTTCCTTTGACTACAATGTGTTCTCCATTTCCAATTTTCACTTTGGAAACTATAGAAGTATCCAATTCCTTAAAGAGGTCACGATCAAATGTCATATGATTAATGCAACCAATGTCAATTAGCCACTTCTCACTTGAATTGGAGATGACAAAGCAAGTGGCCACAAAATGTTGTTCCTCTTCTTCATCAGCAACTTGAGCAACGTTCTTTTGTTGCACATTCTTTTGCGCATTTTGTGCATTAGGTACAGTTTGTTAGATATTTATTTTGCAAATTACAACTTCATGTCTGATCTTATTGCACCTATTGCACTTCGCGTCAGGTCTCCTCCAACATCTAAAAAGAGGATGACCCATTTTTCTGCAATACTGACAAGGTAGGTAACTTTTCTCGCTGCTTGTTGGCTGGTTCTTCTTAAAAAATTTCTTTTTATTGTATCCAGCATCATGATGCTTTGTTGGAAGTGCACCTTCAATGGCACGATCTTCTCTCATCAACCTTTACTACTCTTGTGCCATCAAGGCATGTAGCACTTCTACCAAAATGATTATTGACAATCCTTTGAGTTCTCCAATGAGGTTATGGATGTTTTATACCTCTCAGGTACCATTACCAGAATTTTTTCAACAATTCTAGAATCAGCAAAGTCACTGCCCAACAACCTTATCTTGTTGGCAATACTCAACAACTTGTCTGAGTATTCCTTAATTGTCTCAGACTCTTTCATCCTTTGCAACTCAAATTCTCTCATTAAATTTATCACCTGCATGCTCCGTATTCTTTCATCTCCAGCATATTCTCCATTTAGATAATCCCAAATCGCTTTTGCTGATTTGAAAGTCATGATCCTAGTGAAGAATGTTGTAGAGACACCAGCAAAAAGACATGATTTTGCCTTTGCTTTTCGGGTTTTTTTTCTCCTTATGATTCTTAATTTGGGCCATGGTGGGATTTTCCGGTAGCGGAAGGACTTCATAATCCTCTTCTACAGCTTCCCAAAGATCCAAAGCCTCTAGGTAAGCCTCCATTTTGACGGCCCAAAGATCATAGTTTTCCCCATTGAAAATTGGAAGAGCTGTTTGGAAAAAACTTGCTTCAGAATCCATTTTATAGGTCCCGTAAGAAAAAAGCTCTAATACCAATTGTTGATTTTTTAGAAGAGAGTCAGTTGCTAACAGAGAGTAAAAGCAAAGAACGAGTAAGAGTAGAGAGAGTAAAATAAAATAATAAATTGAATATACTAGCTGAAAGAGATTTTTTTTTATCTAAAAACAACTTAATTTAAATACATTGAGAAATAACCAACCAAGAGATCACATCCCGTGATTCTAGCAACCACTACTAATAACTTAGCTAAAAATAGAGAACAAACTAATCCACTAATATCTAATAATAAATTATAATTAAATCAAATTGACTTATTCAAAAAGAAACAAATATGAAATCTTTCTCAAACTATGCAACATCCAAAGACAGTTCTCAACAGATTCTTTAGAAGGCTGATGTTGTTGGGTCAAATCTGATCTTTATAATATATACAAGGGACCTAAGGAAAGAAAAAAAATTGTTGTAAGTTGAAAGAAAACAGAAAGTGCTTTCTACTCCTGGAAATTTAGAGCAGTTGGCTACTGATGTTGCTCAGTCAGATGCTGTAGCAAACGAGCAATGTAAGCAGAGCAAAGCTGAGTTTGATGACTGAGAGAATGCTGCTAACATGTCTACACCCAAACTAGAAGTTTTAGATGGAATTGAACAGGTTGACGATGGCAGATGTAGCTGAGGTTTTGAGGATTGCTAATGTTAGAACGTGATTCACACTCTTCTGCTAGAAGAATTGTTGATAGACCAGGATTTCAATCTGGCCAAGGAGGCAGCTACTCTTAATATATGGCAGCATCAAGCATCAGTAGCAGCAGCTATTAATCAAGAGAATTAAGCTAAAGGGGAAGCATTATTATACAATATGGCAAACATTGTTTGAAATTGATGCAAAATACGTTCCAATCAAGCCTATTGGCCGAGGATCATCCAGCGTGGTTTGCTCTTCCATCAATAGGGAGACCAATGAGAAAGTTGCAATTAGGAAGATTGGTAATATATCTGAGAATTTTGTTGATGCATTGAGAACTTTAAGGGAGCTGAAGCTGCTTAGAGATATTCGCAATAAGAATGTCATTGCTTTGAAAGATGTTATAATGCCAATCCAGATAATAAGTTTTAAAGATGTCTACTTGGTCTACAAACTCATGGATACATATCCTCATCAAATTATTAAATCCTTTCAGTCGCTTTCCAATGATCATTGCAAATATTTCTTGTTTTAGCTCCTTCGAGGTCATAAATATCTTCATTATGCAAACACTCTTCACCGGGACTTGAAGCCTGGGAATCTTCCCATCAATGCCAATTGTAATTTGAAGATATGTGAATGTATTATCTCTTATAAAATTATCTTTAAATAGTTGATCTTTATTTTAATATAAAATAAATTTTAATATTAGTCTTTTTATTTTAGATGAAAAAAATTAATTTAAAAAACAACCCAATAATATTTTAAAAATAAAGCTATCACATTTACCTATATTAAAATTTAATCAATAAAAAAATTACATAGATTAAAATTCTAACTGATTTAAAAATAAAAAATTACAACAATTAGAATAGAATTGACATTGAAATCATATCCATTTGTCTCTAAATGGCTCAAGCACCTTCTTATCTTCCTATAGAATATGAATAATCACCAACTTCTGAACCAGTGCCAGCAAGAAAATAGGTAAGGGAACACATCTCGCTTTACCATTCCGCAAACTATTCCTTCCTTTGAATCAAAGATTTTCACTGCTCCCAGAATGGGAGGCTTCACACAATGCCAACCCAAAGATGGTACGTTGCCCATATTCTAACCAACTCTACCTTTTTTTATTTTTTTTATTTGTTGAATTTTAGGTTGGTTGGATGTTTTTGTTTAACTTTGCTTAACTTTGCTTATGTTTTTTTTTGTTCATTTAACTTTACTTTGTAAGAATTGCTACGAAAGAAGTGATCTGTACTTTTCGTTTCCTTTTTGGATGAAGTAAACATAGGATGGATTAAACATAGGATGGATTATAAAAGAAAAACAACTTTTCTTTTATTTTTTTTTACCGGTGATGATAACTAAATCAATAGTATAATTGTTACTAGTTTTATTTGTTATTTTCCCATCTATCCATGAACTGACATATAGCTGAATTTTACCAAATTTTTACCAAATTTTTTATTGATTATTCTTATAACTGATGTAAAAAATTATTATTTTCTATTTTGCTTAATTTTATATTGATTATGAAATTAATAGTAATTAATTCATTTAGATATAGAATCTTTTAGGATAATTTTAGTAAGAATTAATATAGTTGGATATTAACTTTTGATATATTTAATTAAAAGAGAATCTAATTAATAATTAATCTTTTAAGTAGGAGAAAATAACAAAAATATTATAGTCCACAAAAATATAAAACTAAATTTTCTTTACAACATATAAAATTAATATTAAATAATTTTTTTTTTTGAAATTTAAAAGTAAGGATTTGGGTTGCTTTATTATTAAGAAAAACAATTATATCGTTACGGTGAAAAAATAGTTTCTCAATACTTGATTTGTTAACATTCTGCTGTATCATACACGATTCTCTTTTGGATTTGAGGTCACCGCTCTCTCTATGATTCTTTTGTTTATTTTGTTACTTTTTATTATCATCATTATCTTCTTACAAGGAACAATAGAATAGAATAGTGTCAGCATCGCTCAACCCAACTGTGCAATTTGAGGTGCCTTTATTCTGTGTTTTGTTCCATTTCTTCTTGATTTAACTGGGTTGTTATTGGTGGGTTGATTCGGTTCATTGTTATTTTTTAATGTCAAAGTAATAAAAAATTATTTTTATATTGTAAATTTTTTTTATAGTTTTTACTAAAAAAAATTGCACGGTGAAACGATAATATTCTTAAACAATTTGTTAATTAATATATTGATAATTTTTAAGAATTAAAAATAAAATTTTAAAAATAAAATGTTTAATATTTTATAAATTTAATCAAATATGCATGTTTAATATTTTATAAATTAATTTAATCAAATTATAGATTTGGATAAGTTTTATGATAAAAATATGTATTTTATAAATTTTAAAACACAAATATGTTGGTGTTATTTTAAATAATTTTATTTAACATCAATGAAATAAAAAAAAATTATTCTTTATACTGTAAATATTTTTTTTTATAGTTTTTACTACAAAATTTGAATGGTGGAACAATAATATTCTTAAATAATTTATCAATTAATATTTTGACAAATTTTATGAATTAAAAATAAAAATATTTTAAAAATAAAATATTTAATATATTAAAAAGTTTAAAATAATATATTTTATAAAATAATTTTAAAATTTTATGATTGTATGTTATGATTAGAAGATACGACAGTATAAAACTACTATACATGATCTATAGATGACTTATTTTATCATAGTTTTATTTTTAAAAATAATAACTATACTAAGAATATTTGTTGATATTTCATATTTATAAATATAATTATTTATCATATTTAATAAAAAATTGTTTCAAAAATTTATAATTATATTAAATTAGTTAATGAAAGTATCATAATATTTTTTTTACGTAATTACAATTTCCCCCAACATGATAAAGTTATATTCTCACTTTTCCATGGAATATTTTTTTAAGTAATATAGGTAAAAGTCATTTTTTTGAATAATATTTTATGTGAATATTCTTTTCAAAATAATATACCAAACATACAAAAAAACTAAAGGTCTATTGGAGTGGTCATGAATTTTTGGTTGTTTTTTATTTTCAAATGCAATTGCGTTTGACTAAAATGAAGTTAAAATGATTTTTAATTCAATTTTGAAATAATTTTATATTTATTCTTCAAACAAAAAAAAGTTTAACGAATTTAGTTTCTAGTTTTAAAAAATATTTTCTCACTATGTTTATTATCATTGTTGTTATCGTCATCATCATTGTCGTTCCAACCACCACACTGTCGTTATTGTTGTCACTACTGTTCCCACTGCCACCACACTATTGTTGCTATCATTACTACTATCGCTACCATCACTACACTGCTGCCACCACCACCATTATACTACTGTCACTACCTTCATACCACCACCATCGTTCTTGCTAACATACAAATACACTCTTAAATTAATTTTAACAAGATAAAATATTTTCAAAGTAGATTATTTTGAAACTAAAAATTAAAATTTTGTAACTAAAAAAAAAATTAAAAACTGATTTTTTATTTCAATTTTAAACCCTAAATCCAAAACAAATACAATGCACATTATCCTAAATCCTAAACCAACATTATTACTATAGTATTTATATATTTAACTTTTATCAATAAAATTCTCATTTTAATTATTATGTTCACAATACATATTTAAGTATCTATTTTTTTTAAATAGACATACATATTACATAATAGTTATTTCCTAATTTTTTTATAATTTAGTATAGTATTTATATATCTTACTTATATATAAAAAATATATAATAATTTATTTCTTATTTTATACTCAAACTAAATATTAAGAACAACTACATATTTATAAAAGTGTTAATTTTCAAATAAATCTAACTTTTATAATATATTATAATATTTAAAATTATTATTGTATTATTTATATATCTAACTTTTATCTATAAATTTCGTATTTTAAATTATTGTTGCTTTACTTTTATACTATGTAAATGTACACTGTTTTTATTAATAAAAATTGTTTGTAATACCATTAAATGTTAATTTAATTTTATTAGGACCCGTCAATTATGTTATAATCATTAATTTTATTAGATTCATCTATATAAAAATGATGAAATTTAACTAATATTTGAAAAAAATCATAAATAAGATAAAAAAATAATATAAAAATAAGCACATGCACAACTAAAAAGTTAAAAAAATTTAATATTAATCTTTTTCAAATCTGGTGAGAATCACTTTGGATGTGTTTTTTTTTATCATTTTCATGGTTATATTTAATTCGAACATTAATTAAGTTTCATAATTTTTATGTAAATTAATCTAATGAGACAAATTTTCTGTATTAGCTTAATAAAGTTTTAAAAATCATACAGTAAAATAAAAAAAATTGAGAGTTAAAAATTAAAATATTAAAAAAACAAAATATCAAAATGAAATTTCACCCTAACATAAAGACTAAAAATATAATTTATTCTACTAAATAATGAGTTAGCTGGGATTTGTTTCATGTTAAAATTTTCTCATTTGTTTTGTATAAACAAAAATAAATTAAAAAAATATAAATATAATACCTTATTAACCTTCCCACCCAAAAGAAAAGCCTAATTAATGTCATATTTTAATTTAGAACACAATAGTTGTTATAGATTGGTTTATTCTCAAATGTCAACACCTCTCGCATTATTGACTAGACCGACTCGTAAAATCGTATGATGAATTAACATGTGAAAAACATTTGCTTAATTACTATAAAACACATGTACATTAATTTTATTTTATTTTTGTTTAAACAGAAATCACTTCGAAATATACAATACTTTAAAAACATTAACTGAATTAAATCAAACACACAGTAAATAGTTAACAGGATATAATAAAATAACAATGCATAAAAGAAATATAGTTAATTACTCGACGACTGTTGGACCCATTTTTTGTCTGTTTAAGCTCATGAAAGAGACAAACTGACCCAAAACGTACAGACCGGGTTAATAGTCAATATCAAAATTCATTGGGCTGGGGAACGAATGAATTCACCCTTGGCCCAACCCAGGAGGCAAATAGGACAAGATCGCCAGAATGACGGTGGGACCCCAAATAGCCTAGAGGATGATGTGGAAAGCCAGCAGGGCTGCAATCGCAGTAAGAAGCAAAGTCAAACATAAGAAAAAGTTGAAAATAGAAGACAGGACAAAACTTGGCAGGGGGGACAAGACGAATGTGCTCCTGGAAAGATGAAAAGAATAAGGAAGCATTAAAGAGGTATGAACATGGTCTTTACATGGGACGGGACGCCATGAAACGATGAGTGTAAACCTAGGGAGACATGCTCGACAATGCGACGACTCTGTTAAGAAGGGCGGACGTGCTTCATCCTTAAGTAGTCACGCCTAACACCACATTCTGACCGATCGCCACCACAATTAATGCAAAGGCGCCCCAAAGGAAGAAGGAAGAGTGTCGCCGCATTAAATGAATATAGGGAAATCACTACCGCATTTATGAGGAAAGATTGCCCAGATATTGTCGATGGAAAGGGAGGGTTGGAACGGCCTATAAAAAGGGCAACAAGGAGCTAGCAAGTGGATCGAAAAAAATTTCAGGAGGAGAAGGAGATTATAGTTCATTGGAAGAGAAGAGTTGCAGGCAGCACTTAGACACCCACAATTCATGCAAGAGGCATCTGAGAGTTTGACTGGATACCAGGTAAGCTATTTCTACTCTGGCCCTGGTGATCCATTCTAAATGTCACCCTTTTCACATGCATTCCCGTTAATCCCAATAGATTCATGAACCCCAAAACCTCTCAACCAGAAATAGAAATCACATTATACCGTCAGGTCGAGATCCCCTGGGTCCCGGATTAGGACCGGAAGGGATTCAGAACCTAACAGCAGCCGAGACCCAATCCAAATCCGACAGCGTGTCAGACTAGGCATTTAGGCACCCGTCACAGAATTACGTGGACTTTGATTTCTTATAAAGAAGATACGTAGGCATGAAGGAGCGATTCCTTCATCAAGTCCTCACACACACACTATCTCACTCCAAACACCTACCTGGATCCTTTCTTCCGTAAGAGCGTCCCATGAGAGCAAGTGTTTATCAAAGTGTTTTTTTAGTAGGGTAACCATCGGGTGATAGGCACGATAGATAATAAGATGTCTTAGTGTAACTGACCTCCGAACACCATGTCCCTGGTTCAAGACCAAGCCTATCCTATCCAGTCTACGTCTAAGATTTCTTGATGTTCCTAAACAAAAACATCAGTGGCGACTCCAAATACCTCCTCCGTGAGGTCGCGAATCCATCGTGACAACGGCATTACATCTCTGTCAAGAATAATAAAAAGAGATAAATTATGTTTTCTAATACAATAAAATTTGTTAAATTTAGGTATTGTCTTTTTTAAGATTTTCGTCTAACTTTGTTAATAACATTGTTTATATAACTAACGTTCTTACATGTAAGTTGTAAAATGTTTGATAAATTAAAAAATTCACATCACATATAATAATCTTTTAATATATGTTGACGTTAAATTTTTAAATGTAATAGATATATTTGCAACTTCTGTCGAAGAACATTCATTTGTAACGTGAGTAACATTATTAACGAATAACAACGTTACTAATATAATAAGTTTTATAATTTGTAGAACTAAAAATAAATATAAAAACTTTAAGAAATAAAAATAAAATTTGAAAAACTTTAAAGAAAAAAAATATTTTATCCGATAGAAATTTACAAACACAATTCAAGATAACTAAAGATTGGAAAGTTATTTTGTGAAACAATAATCATCTATTTTGCCATTTAATAGAGTTTGTGAGAGTAAATCCTGTTTGATTTGTTTCCCGTACCATATTTCTTGTTTTGAGCTTTTTTTTATAGCTAGGGTGTTGTTTTTATCTAAATTGAAAGTTGTACAAAAAGTTTATGCTTTTAATAATTAACTTGGGGCTAATTCAACAATCCTCGAAACCGCATGCAGTCATGTTCCCCAATCCCCAATAGATGACTACATGAACTATTGAGGACCCATATAGATGAAGTATCACAGTAGGTAGAACAAACAATTTTCACGAGTTTTCATTATTTAAACAAAGAAAACCCTACAAACATTTCAATCATTTGAAAAACATCCTAATTTTTGTTTCAGTTTTGGACGCCCCTGCTCTTATTAATTGCTCAACACATTGGTCTGATTTCTTTGAGCTAACATAACTAATACACATGCATAAAATGTCGATCCTTATTCTTTAATCCACTTGACAAGCCTGTTAAGGTTGTCTAAAGATCGACCTCCTTTTGCTATGTTGTTCATGGCTTTCTCCTTCAATTGAAGAGACCTTGATTTTATGTTCTCATCATTAATGAGTTGGTCAACTTTAATTTTTAACTCCATGCGTGACACGAGTCCATTTTTATCTTTGTCAAATCCCAGCCCAACCTTCAACTCATCACATATATATGTTTTGTTATAAATTTGGTCACAAAAATATGGCCAGCACAAAAAAGGCACACCATTGGACAAACCTTCCATGACAGAATTCCATCCACAATGTGCAACAAAACATGCTATGGCAGGGTGGCTTAGCACCTTCAGTTGAGGAGCCCAACCAACAATCTTACCTTTACTCCCCAAGAATTCATTTGGGTATACCATTTTATTGTCTTCACGCACAACCCAAAGAAAAGGTCTATTAGTGAGATCCAGTCCAAGAGCTAGTTCATTAAATTGGTTTTGATTAAAATGAGTGAAACTTCCAAAGGCAACATATAAGACTGAACGATAAGGTTGTTGATCAAGCCAACTCACACAGGAGAGATCTTCTTTCCAATACCCTCCAATTGATTTTGGAGTTGCAATTGTATCATCATAACTTCTCAATAATGGACCGACAGGAATGAGTTTCGGAATAGAAGATAATGTCTCAGGTTCAAGTTCATATGTGGTATTGCAAAGCCACCATTGTGTCAAATTCAATCTTCGTGTACAATGCACCAAATAATTAAATATTATCTTACTATTTATTGTGTCACCCATATTTAACCAAAAAAATTTTCCTCGGTCCATCTCAGCCATATTTGGTGATAACTGAATTGTCTTCTCAGTGATTAATGTTAAATCTGCAATAAAAAATAAAAATAATATTAATATACCACAAATTTATAATTATTTGTCATGCTTCTCTCTTTCTCAAAATATATATATATATATATATATATATATATATATATATATATATATATTTATTTATTTATTTATTTACATGTATGAATTTTTTTATATATAGCTGATAGGCATAATTATAGTGTTTTTTTAATATAAAGACAGGTTTAACCGTGAATAATACATAAGAGATATTTAATCCATTTGAATGATATTTATTCATGGTATCAACGTAATATCGGTTCACCAAATATGAGAAAAGGAAGGATTCAAGTTATATTAAGCTCAAGTTATATTAAGCTTTTGAAGAAAGAACCACCATGATAAATAATGAAGATGCAAAAAAAGAAAATAAAAATAAAATAATTGTTTTTCCTTGCTCTATACATCCTATAGACAATCTTAGGATGTTGATCAATTTCTTAATTTCCTATTTGTAAAGATACTCCTATAATATGGGGATGCTAATTAATTGATATGCAATTTTTCTTCTACACTAATTAAAAAGAATCAAACAAGCAAGGGTATATAGTAAAAGTATGATATTCTTACCGCCCTCGGAATCTATGATCCCATGATGAATAAGCGTAGGGACGTTGTATAGGAGGGCAAAGAAAGATGCTGATGAAGGACAGAACAGCGATCCTCTGATTCCCAATTTAGTCCCAACATCCAACGCCCACCCCATGCACAAATCTGCAACAATGAAGCTGATTATATCCTCACCCTTCAAATGAACATCCTCTATGAACTTCTCAAGCATAGCAGGCATCGTGCTTAGCAGAGCATCACATAGTTTGCCCAAATCGTTTCTGTCATCATCAGGTCCTAAACCATCAGGGATTGAGACCAACTTTAGCAATGATTCATCATCAAGGCTATGTTGTTGCTCCACCATGGAACTCACTACTCGCTTGTGGTCGAATTCTGTGTTTACAAAAATCACTTTGCATCCATTCTCGACCAACTTCTGTGAGAACGTCATCATGGGAATCACATGCCCTTGAGCTGGATATGGTAAAGCAAGCACAGTGGGAATGCTCATCTTGTATTTCGCAATGGTTCTCATGCCCTTCTTGAATTGTATATATAGGCTTACTTCTTTTTTTTCCTAATATAGAGTGGACGTGTCTCTATATTCTACACTCTATTAATATTTTTTATTATCACATCATATTTGTTATGCTTATATTTCTCTCTCTTCTCTTTTAGGTGTGTGGAATAGATTCTACTTTTTACCAAACTTTTTCTTTTATGATTTTATATATATTCTTTTTTGTCTATTTCTTAGAAAAAGAATTTGTGTTTAACTCAATCTTTGAAGTTAAGAATTGCTCTTTACTTATAAAATTTAGACTCTATTTTTAATTAATGCGAAATTTAGATTTTTTTAATACACTTTCTTACGCTCAACGACAACGCTTTGCTGAAGAAATCCCGAACGACAATGCTCTGTTGAAGAAATTCAATCGCAAAAAAATGGTGCATATTTGGACGGCGATTGCGGCGATTGGCAACACTCCAATTCTGAGTCCAACGAGGAGTTGAAGGGTTTGAGCTACAAGCAATACCGAAGGCTCAAGAGGCAAAAGATGAGGAAAACGCTGAAGCACTGCATCTGGAACATCACATTGAGTTCTCCGAGGTGCAACACCAACTTTGAAAGACTAACAAACTCGATGAAATCTCTAACCAAGACGACGTCGCTGGGAAGATTGACAAGGAGGTTAAACCAAGAAGAAAATTTAAATCTGATTCTGATTCTAAATTTGAGAAATTTGCTAGTAAGAAGAGTTCCAATGGTTCTTCGAGGAGTAGAGTCTGAACCTGAATCTGAATCAGAAGATCGTATGCAAAGAAAGAGTAAGAGGAATAGAAGAAGAAGTAATAGTAACAAGAGTAGGAAGAAGAGAATTTTTTTTCTTGCTGTACTAAACCTGGGTTGTTCTTTTACAAAAATAACAATTGTAGGTGCTAATTATGGAAGCAATATTGTGACACCAAAAACAAACTCTGCTCCATATGTATCCATCAAAGATCCACTAAAGAAGGAGCTCACAATTCTTACAATGGCTGAAGAATTCCTGAAGATATCTTGAGGTGCTTAGTGACTCACCACGTGCCCTCTCCACAACTATTGAGTCTACAACATCCAAGAAGGTGATAGAGAAGATAAAAACAAGTCATGCAATGCAGAAAAGCCAGAACTCACAACTGTCTCGACAAGGTCCAATTGCAATAGTTTTTTTGGAAGGGATAATGACAATCAAAGGGAAAAAAAACAGCTAAGTGATAATCATTTTTATAGCCGTCTTCCATTTATCAAATAAAACTAGAGCTGACTATAGCATAATACAACCCTAGGTCATTCTTCTCAAGGACATAGTGTACTCTATTATGACTTGTGTGGAAACTAGAGTTTCATGCAAAACAGAGTGCATGCAGAATGCCATCTTGGACTCGGATAGATCCGATCGAATGCCGACTCTATCGTGGACTCGGACTAGTCTCAAACATTGAAGCTCGACTTGGACTGGAGTCGGACTAACTCGAACACGGACCGAAAGCATAAACGGGGGGTTTTGTACTGTTTAAAAGTGTAAAATAAGACAGAAAGTAAACAAAGTATTGAAAGTAAATGCAAATTGAACTATACTAACTATTGTACCAATACAAAGTTTCATCAAGCAATCAGTTCTTGGTTCTTAGTTCAAGATTGTGATTCCAAACCAACCTAAAGGTTCTTACGACAATCACCGAAGGTTCGTCTGTTGTCAATCGAGGATTTACACAATCGCTACCTCAACGGTTGGCAGGGAGTATGCATGTGGTTGATTTTAGGTTCTCTTATCGATCACCTAATTAAGTTGCTAGATCGGTTCCGATCAGTCTAACCTTGCATGATTCACTCTCACAAATGTACAATCGTAACAAAAGCAAAATCAGATTAATAATAAGATTCACAAACAAGAACTAAGGAAACGCAAACCAATAACATTATTGAAATAGAGTATTGTTACAAGGTTGTGTGAATTCATGGATTCCACCTTCCACGATGATCGTCATGGCAAAACAGTGATGGTTCACCATAGATGGCTAGAGCACTGAGGATTCAGTCCACCGAAGTGCATCAACTATACTAAGTGATCTCCTCTGGTAACCTCTAGCTTCCCAAACTCTAGACCTGCAACTCCTCGATCGATGAGACGCCTTACTGAAGCACCATGCACCATCAATGGAGTGAGAGAGAGAAGATGAAGCGTGAATGGTACGAGTGATTACTGAATTCAACAACGACTTACACAAGCTCTCACGTCTCTTTTATATACGTGCTTTATTCCTTGCTATGCACGCTTCTCCCTAACTGACTATCTAGCGGAATTACAATTCCTACTATTTCCTATCATCTCCCTAATGGTTACGTGTCATGTATGTGCTCTTGGAGTGGATTGGGCCGTGAAGCTGGGATCGGTTGGGACGGAACGAGTCTGACCAGGACGATTCCTCTTGGGCCGAGATGCTTCTTGTGGACTGAGACGGTTCTTGTGGGTTGAGACGCTCCTGATTTGGCTTGCAAAATAAATCCAATATTTTATTAGCTAAGAATCCAAATTTAGCACAATTTACATTTTTCCTATTTCTAGGCCCATAATCTGAATCTTAGTTAAGATGTGATTCTTAGTTACCAAATAGTCTCAATAATACCCATCTTAAGCCCTTGTGAGGTGTATAAAATATGACTTATCACCGAGACTTATAATAAAATAAAAGCACGAGTCATGGAAGGCATGATGGTTGGTAATATGACCAAGGTTGCTTTCGTTCTCTTGGTCACTTGGGTCATTATCATTCCATGCCTTGAGGCTGCCATTGAAAAGGTAAATTTATTTTTGATTTTTCCAGTGCCTTACGCAATTATAACATAGTGGTAGAGGATAAATTATGAGCTATTAAGATTGGAATGGAATTGCCATGTTCAGAGTTGTGCCACCAAGGATGGATTCATAGAGGTCAAAATCTGGGACCGGTAAATGAATTCTACTTTTCTCTTCGCCTTCTTTTCAATACTCGCTTTGCTTTGTAGCAATCCTTTTCTTTTCGTCAAAGCTTAAATTTGAAAGTTCCTTAGCTGCCAAGATAACAACTTTATCTTTTGTCGATCACCGATAGTTGGAAATGACAAAGAAGACTTTAACTAGTCTCACACCGACGGGTGAGTCTCGTCAGAGGGTAGTAGCTTATTGGAGTGGGCAACGAAAATGGCAATAGAAACAAAGCTCCAAAGATCTAAAACTCTAATACCATATTGAAAGTAAAAGAAACTTTGTATTTATTAAATTGAATAATATAATTTCTAATTTCCCTTTTATAGGGTAAAGACTACTTAAAAGATAATATGAATAACAGAAAAATAAAAATAATCAGTGTAAATAAACTACGATGTTCACGATCTCTTAATGAGATATTTAGATATGGGTAACCTCTTAATCTAATATGATAATTAGATATTTATAACCTTTTAATGAATTACCTATCGTATCTTATCATATATGTATAATATCTCAAATACTAAGAATTACCTCACGAATATGTTTTTTTTAAGATGAAATAAACATTGGATGGATTATAAAAGAAAAAGAGCGTTTCTTTTATTGGTTTTTTTTTTACCAGTGAAGATAACTAAATTTTCTCATGTATTCATAAATTGACATATGGATTTCTTATATTAATTATTCTTATAACTGATATAAAAATTTGTTATTTTTTATTTTGTCTAATTTTATATTGATTATGAAATTAATATAAAATTATTTTTTACTAGTAATTAATGCATCTAGATCGTAGATTCTTTTAAAAGAATTTTAGAAAGAATTAATATATTTGGAGATTAACTTTTGATATATTTAATTAAAAGAGAATCTAATTAATTAAAATTAATGTTTAATTAATTTTAAGTAGGAAAAAATAACAAAAACATTATAAAGCTTAAAAAATATAAATCTAAATTTTCTTTTAACAGGAATTACACTATATAAAATTAATATTAAATAAAAAAATTTTGAAATTTAAAAGTAAGAACTTGAGCTGCTTTATTCTTGGATCAATCAAGAAAAACTATTATATGGTAAAAGTAGTTTCTCAATACTTGATTTGTTAACATTCAAATATATCATACACGGTTCTCTTTTGTTTATTTTTTCACCACCTTTTATTATCATCCTTATCTTCTTATAGAACAATAGAATAGAATAGTGTCGACATCACTCAACCCAAGTGCACGAGTGAGGGGTGTCTTTATTGTGTGTTTTGTTACTTTTTTTTTTTGATACGGGTATTTTTTTGATACGGGTATTTTTTTGATACCGGTATTTTTTTTATTGGTTTTTGATTACTCTCCTGTTTTTCAAATTCTATAAAATTTAGTTTTGGGATTTTTGATAGATTGTGTTACGTGCTGAAAATGACATGATTCCTTAAAATATAATAGTGGTGGAAGACGAAAATTTATTATCACTATTGTAAGACCCAAAGTGTCTGGCTTAGGAGGATACATTAGTGGAGAAGGGTCTCTGGCACATGAAAATAATGTGGGGCTTGTCCCGGATCACTACAATAAAGGAGACTTGACCAAGTTAGAATAGGAATTGGACGCCAAAAGGGCTCAGACTCAAACAGGATCCAAGAGCCTAGCTCAACGCTGGTAGGGTTTGCCACTTCAACAGAAAGGACGCGGCCCCACCATACTCGGAGCATCCAAGTTGTGAGGCTCCGCAAGGAAACATAGCCCCTGATTCAACCACGTCAGAATATCAAGTCTTAACAGACTACATAATCATTCCCAATCACAGCACACAAGAGTGTCAGCTTAGCCACTATCCATGAAATGCGTTGGGAATCACAGGAGATCGTGGCACGATTGAGCACAGAGCCCCATGAAGATCAGCCTTGAGATTGCTAGCAATAACAAATTGCATCAACAGGCTGGGAAAGGGTCAGGTGGCAAAATCAGACACACTCTCAGTGCCTTCCCAAAGACTATAAAAGGCATCATCACGAAGAGCTCGAGACCAAGAATCATTGAGTATCAAAGGAAACCGCTGAAGAAATGCTGTCAGAAGAAATTGGTAAGATGCTTGTGCAAGTTCTCAATTACCTACACCAACCGTCTTTCTGGATACCAGGTAAGGTTCTTGGTCGAGTTCTCATTCATTCCATAAACACTACATTACACTTCAAATGGCTGGCGAGTCGTCATACACTTTATAGACACTGCATTACACTCCAGATAGCCGGCGAGCCATTATTCATTCATTTCACACTGTGTATTACACTCCATATGGTCGGTGAGTCTCATTCATTATCCAGATAGCATACATTACACCCCAGGTGATCAACATACAACTACGCAACAGCACATGCCGACTCATGGGACGACCTATAGCCAAACCTTGAGTCTAGGCAATCAAGCAGGGTATCTCACACATCCGGGTCAATTCACGCATTGGCCAAATCATCCTAGTTCATTCTCAGTTAGCCAAAGGACACCTAAGGGACAGTTCGGCTTCAATACTTAGGTCGTGGAGTTGTGCATCCACAGATTCGGATCCTATCGTGTCAGGGACGCCTAAGAGGAGGCCCCCTCTCGCTAGTGGTAACACAATTGATTTGTTAGGGAAATAGGCCAAGTGGAAAGTCCTACCTTACACGCACTCACAGAACTACGTCGACTTTGATTCTTCTAAGCTAGGAAGGGTACGTAGGAGCGAGAGGCACGCTCTCGTCAAGTCCAAAATCACCCACATAATTATTTTTAGTATTTTAATCTAGGCCAAACTATGAGAAGTGAAGATTGTGCTACATATACAAGTCGTTGGGTAACTGCCTCACGACGCGATTTATGTCGCATCAATTATAATATATAATTACTATAAATTGTTATAAAATGATGACAATAACCAAAACATTATCATAATTATAAAAGAAAATTCTATAATTACAAAAGTTTAATGTGGTAAGTACCTTTAATTACTATAATTACTATAATTACTATAATTATTTTTTTATAAATTAGAAATAAATAAATTATATATTAATTGTGCAAAATAGTTGTATAATATCTTTCAATTATAAACTTTTTAAATTTTACAATAATTATTATAAAAATCATATTAATAAATATTTGTGATTAGATAATAATTATAAAATTATTTTACATGATTAATACTATTAAACTTTAAAATAAAATATAAATTTCAGTGAAATTTTAGAGTGAAAGAATCAGTGTTGACAAAATATAATTGATTGATTTCGGTGCTTCCTAATTAGTTAATACTTCTAATGATCTTTTTTAGCTTCAACTCCCCTTGGCTATGGTTCTATACTAATGTTCTGTTTTTATGATTTATTTTGTTTGATGAAAGAAGTAAACATTTAATTAGCAACTGAATGACACTTTACGGGAGCTCTTGGTATACCTAGTGTATTACTATAAATATGGGCATTTTATTTATGCTGTATTGTATAGCGTATATTTGACAAGAAAGTAACACTATTTAAAACATTATTTAATCTTTGATATAGTCTCTTCCTGTTGGCTTACCATTCATTTAGCATCTAATTAGTTAGAATCATCTGGTGGTCTAATTTTGCTTTCAAAAAGACTGTGCACCTGTCTCGTTTAAGTTTATGTTGTTTCATGAAAGTAGTATGATTTGATTTGGAGTATCAATTAATTAAAGACAGTCACTTAAACTACATTACAACTATTATCACATGTATGCAGTTTTTGTCGATGAAGTTAGTTGTTGTGAACCCAGGGTTTGACTTTAGTATTAATGATATAGTAAATATCAACTTTCATGTTTTACTATATAAATAAACAAAAGTTATTAATCATGTTTTATTAAAAAATATATAAATAACTTATAAATAATAAAGATCATAGAAATACAAAGTAAATAATTTATCGGGTACTTATGAGCTAGAATTTTCATGCCATGTCTACCCACATTTTTTTTATTCTGTATAACACTCGTTTCCAAAATCTTAAAATTCAATACTTAATGTTAAGGTTTCATGCGATATAGTAATTTGTATTTTATTTTCCCCACAAAACATGCAGTTAAAAAATAGAAATACAACTAACAATGTTATAAATTAAATAACACTAATTGTAAGTAGAAAAAAATTCTTTCAAATATAAATATTTTAACTTCATGTTAAGTAGTTCTATTTTAGTACTTGACCAAAATATGTTTATGCTTTATCATTGACTTATACGTTCCAACATGTATAGTTAAGTTGATTCCAACCCTTATTTATCACAATAGCATCCAATTAAGATAAGATAAATCATATGATTTATCAAATAGTAAACCAACACTAATATCCCATTAATGTCAAAGAAAATAAATAATATTTAAAAATATTTTTATTTAAAATTAAATGAATCATATTTAATGATTTTTTATATTTTGACAAATTAATATCATTAATGGAACATTATATTTTATAAAAAATTATAGACGTTATTTATCTCTCCTTCTGTTGCCTATTAATTTCATGTCTTATTTTTATACTTCATTTTCATGTAATGTATAACTTTGAGAATCCCACACTTATTCATGAGTGATTCTTTTGTTATTTCTTCTCTTTTTGTTACCTAATATTTTCATGTCTTATTTTTTTTTTTTTCGTGCAATATGTAACTTTGAAAATTTTCACACTTATTCAATTGTGATCATTTTTTCATGAGCTTCAAAATAGGTAACCAGCCCTTGTCACAATAATATAATGAATTCTGAAAGTTTCTTTTGTTTATTAGTTATTATGATAAATTATTGTTTCTATGCTCATCTGCAATAGTATTATAGAGTCAACATGTTAAATCCTTTCTACGTGCTCTTTCTCACACACACATATATATATATATATATATATATATAAACTCTTCTCTCTCTTATCAGACCCTACTTTCCTATCTCCTAACTGTCTATAGCTCAGCACCCTATAGAACTTTACTGATGTAATAGATGGGCCTATGATCTCCTTCCTCTTCCTGGATGATTATCGAGCTTACTGCATTGTCAGAAACAGGTATATACACAAATATGGGTTTACCTAGAATCGGTCGTGTGAGGATGGGGGAGAGGTTAACATCGTCTTTAACTCGTAGAAAGTAGCCTCACATTCATCAGTCCACCTAAAACCCTCGACTTTTCTCAATCGTTTGAAAATAGGGGTCGACTTCTCCGCTGACCAAGATAGAAAACAAGTCAAAGCTACGATTCGCCCGATCAGCTACTGCACCTCCTTCACACTCCTAGGACTTCTCGTGTCAATTATTGCATTTCACTTTTCCGGATTTGCTTCTATTCCCCTCCTGGTAAGCATAAAATCCAAAAACTTCCCGACCTTTGCACTGAACGAACACTATTCAAGGTTCAGCTTTAATTGATATCTCCTCAACACTCTGAAAATTGTCGTTAGGTTTTCAACATGTCCCGCCTCCGTCCCAGACTTCACCACCATATTGTCTACATAAACTTCCACCTAGTTTCCAATGTGGTCCTTGAATTAGGTCCTTGAAGATCTGATCCATCAAACCTCTGGTAGGTAGCTTTTGCATTCTTTAGACATGTCCTATTTAGGTCCATATAACCCAAAACAACAAGACAATTTCAAGGGTCAATCAACAAGATTAAAAAGAAAAAGTTACAATACTCCAAGTAGACTCTGTGGCGACAACCCCATTATTTAGGTCTCAGAGTTCCAAGGTTCAACAATGTTTAAAGCTTCCCTTTTTATTTCATTTTGTTTGTGTCATGCCGCTTCTATTTTTATACTTCATAAAGATACAAAAAAGCATTGATTATTCTAAACAGAATATCAAGCATGAAATAAAAAAGAGCAAAAGCACTAGTTATTTATTTACAAAGAAACGAGTCGACAAGATGATAGAAGAAAATAAAATACTAGCTAAGGTTACTTTCTGCACAAATGAGGAAGATACGAGAGATGAATATTATAAGGCACTTTCCTTTTTTCTCCATTGGTTCCAAGGACAACCCTCTAATTTTTTAAGAGTAGAAGCAAGAGACCACCCGAAGAAAAACTTGCAGACATGATTATATTTTAATTTAAAATTAATTAAGAAAAATTGAGATTGTTTAATAAATATATAAGTTATATAATTTTAATTTAAAATATTAATTTATATTTTAAACATGTGTTTGATAAATGTAAGGTGAATTTTGTATGTGTGTCACGTAATTTTTTAAAAGTTATGATAGTTAAATTTTTGTTTTTAAAAATAAAAAAAATAAATTATGACTATTAATTTTTATTTTTATATTATATTATATATATATATATATATATATATATATATATATATATATATATATATATATATATATATATATATATATATATATATATATATATATAGTGTTAGTATATTAATTGTGTAATTAGTTATAAAAATTAATTTATTTTTAATTATGATTTATTTATTTTTTAATTTTAAAATAAAACATCTTATAATTACTTATCTAATAATACATTCAAATCCTTTAAAATTAGTTAAACTTATATATTTAAACACAAATTATTAAATTTTAAATACTTATAATAAGCTTTTAGATAATAAAAAATTAAATATTTTTCAAAACGAATGCCACATCTTTTGTATATACAGTGGATTTTGCTTTTGCTAATATACGTACGTACTACTACACGTAATACCTTCTTTTCAATTTATTAATTTTAAAATTTTAGTGGGTTAATATTATAAAAAAAAATTAGTGAGTTCAAATTTCATTATATTTTAAAAAATTAAAAGTAATTGAATTTACTAAAGCCTAGATATATATATGGCCAACTAACTCAATAATTGCACGGGCATCTTGGTGGGGACTCGTCCTTTCTTTATTGGAAGCAAACGAATCTTCTTTGTCCACACAAATAATAGAGCTGACAACTATTCTCACATTCAGACATGATCAGTTTCAAACTCCTATCCACAAATATTAAGTTTTGAACAACAACTCAATATATGGAAGAAAGTGTGGTGGGTATTTTACATTTTTCAATTTACATAGTTCTTTCACTACTTTTTTTTAGAATGATTATATCACAGCTCCACAACATTTATAGATTTTGTAAACGATTAATTTGAGCAGTATAACTTAATTTTCTGTTTTTAATATGATTTTATTTTCTGACTTTTTTTTATCATTTTAATCTAAAATTTTGTTTAAAAAATAGTCTTTTACTATGTACACACATGTACATAAATGAGTAAGTTTAGATTATTAAAGATTATGATTAAAAGTTATTAAATATTTATATTATTATTTAAAAAAATTATAACTTTTTATATTATTACAAATCATTCATTAATTATGGTCTAAATTTCTTTTTTCATCTTCGCATAAAAGCACTCTTCTTGCTTAATATATATATATACATATATGTAAAGAAATATGTCTAGGCCAAAATAGAAGAGCATAGGGTGTGAACTAGTAGAAACTAGGCGAGATAGAAAGATGAGCGTTCCAACCGTGCTAGTTTTGCCATTTCCAGGTCAAGGGCATGTGAATCCCATGATGACCTTCTCAGAAAAGTTGGTTGAGCATGGATGCAAAGTGATTTTTGTGAACTCAGAGTTCAACCACAAGCGAGTGTTGAGTTCCATGGTGGAGCAACAACATAGCCTTGATGATGAATCACTACTGAGGTTGGTGTCAATCCCCGATGGTTTAGGACCTGATGATGATAGAAACGAGCCCGGGAAGCTATTAGATGCTGTTTATAGCACCATGCCTACGACGCTTGAGAAGCTCATAGAGGATACAAATTTGAATGGTGACAATAGAATCAGCTTCATTGTTGCAGATCTAGCTATGTTTTGGGCATTGGAGGTTGGGAGTAAATTGGGAATCAAAGGAGCTATATTCTGTCCTATGGCAGCAACTATGTTTGCCTTGTTCTGCAACCTCGACAAGCTTCTTGAGGATGGGATCATAGATTCATAAGTAAGACTTGAAATTTGTATAATTACATTCATATCTACGAAAATCATGAAATTTAATTAATATTTATATAAAAAATATAAATACTTCGACAAAAATGTAAAAAGTGAATTTTATAAATAAATAAAAAAATTAATATTAATTTTTTTAATTTTTAATTGATTGTAAAACTTACTTTTCACACAATTTTATTTTGTTTATACTACAAAATTTTTTTGATTTTTCTACTAATTTTAGCTACCATTTAAATTAGTAGCTAAATCCTAGTAATTAACTATTAATTAACTAGAATATTATTTTTTTCTAGCTAAATTGAAGTTATATTCATTTATACTTTATTACTACAAATTAATTTAGAAATAACTATAAATTTTAAAAAATATACTACAAATTAACTAAGATTATTTTCTTTAATTTCTTTATTTTATCTGCTACCATTTAATATTATAGTAATTTTGTAACTAATTATTTTTACTAGAAATTAGCTACAAAATAACTATTGATTTTAAAATTAGCCACAAAATTATTTTGTAGTAAATTTTAAATTTTCTAATAGTGTTAAGATTATCTTTCACGTAAATATTAAATTGATTTCAAAATTTTCATGGAAATGAGTTTAATAAGAGAAGTTTCATATTTCAAATAAGTCAAAATAGTATTTAAAATCATGTCTAAAAATAAAAAGTGATAATTATTTAGGAAGGATAATATTAATTCAAATTTAAAAATTAAAAAAATCAAAATAAATCTTTTAAAAGATAAAAGATTAAAATAAATTTTTACATTATGATAAAAATTAAAATTATAATTTAGTCTTTTTTAATAGTCACGGAATAGACAAAACCTTGTCAAAATTTACAAGAATTTATCAAGAAAAAATTAAATACAAAATTTTAAAATTATAAAATTATCCAAAAGCTCAACATAAGAAAATTCATTCCCATATATAAAATTTATATTATTTTTCATTGTAGGATTACTATTAACCATTGAGAAGACAATTCGACTATCACCAAATATGCCAGAGATGGACCCAAGAAATTTCTTTTGGTTAAATATGCCTGACACGAAATATGATTTGAATTCGATGCACATTAAACAGACTTTAAATTTGACAGAATGGTGGCTTTGTAACATCACATATGAACTTGAACCTGAGGTATTAAACTTTATTCCAAAGATCCTTCCAATTGGTCCATTGTTGAGAAATTATGATCATGATAATACAAATGCAACTGCAAGATCATTGGGACAATTCTGGAAAGAAGATCTCTCTTGTATGAGTTGGTTGGATCAACAACCTAATTGTTCTGTCACATATGTTGCCTTTGGTAGTATCACTCTTGTCGACCAAAACCAATTCAATGAAATAGCTCTTGCACTAGATCTCACCAATAGACCTTTCCTTTGGGTTGTGCGTCCAGACAATAAGATGAGATACCCTTATCAATTCCAAGGGTGTAAAGGTAAAATAATTGAATGGGCTCCTCAGCAGAAAGTTCTAAGTCATCCTGGCATAGCATGCTTTGTTAGTCATTGTGGGTGGAATTCAATCCTAGAAGGTATGTCTAATGGAGTACCTTTCTTGTGTTGGCCATATTTTGCGGACCAAATTTATGACAAAACATATATTTGTGATGTGTTGAATGTTGGATTAGGATTGAACTCAGATGAAAATGGACTTGTATCACGGTGGGAAATTCAAAAGCAATTGAATCAACTACACAATGATCAGAACATACGATCAAGGTCTTCAAAGCTAAAGGAGAAGTTAATAAACAACAAAGTTCGATCTTCAGATAATTTCGACAAATTTGTCAAATGGCTTAAAGAATAAGAATTATACTTTTGTGTGTATATTATTTTTATCAATTAAATAGTATTGAACGAATTAATAATAAGTGTGAAGTTCTCCCAAACCAAAGATCGTCACAAACAACTCTTCAACAAAACTTAGGTTTTCTAAATAGTTGAAATGTTGAAAATGTAAGAGCTTTCTTTGTTCATGAAGTTGTTTTTGAATTAATTATTTCTTTTCATTTTAAGGGCAAGTTAACTCAGGGTATGTGATTATTCGATCTACTGATGCATCCATGATAATTCATGCACTCATTTCAACTATGCTAATATAACTAGTTTGTGTTAGCAAGTTTCGTTCCATTTAATTTATTTACTATATCCACAGTTCAATAGTTGATTTTTTTTTTTTTTTACAGTTTTGTTATTATTAAATAAAATTTTCACAAAAGACGGTTCAATTCCTATCCATAAATTACGTATATTCTCAACTAAGAATTATAACACGCAAAAAGGAAAAGAAATGCAATTGTGACAACTAAAGTTATGGGATAACAGGCGTTTTTTCTTAAACCTTAGAAAAAATAATCTTGTGATCCACGGTGACACAAGTAGTTTGATGGTGAAATTGAGATGATGTTTTTTTTAATTATTTATATAGAAAATAAATTACTCTAATTTATTGTAATATAAATATATATTTTAAAATTTATTTTTAGTATAAATGTAAGTTAAAAATTATTTTTCAATATAAATATATTTGGACAACACCAACGTGTGTGGACGATCCCTTTGGATGCACTCTTGTTCAACATGCTTGAAGCCTTATTTTTAGGCCGTATTTGTTCCAAGGCCCAAAGCCTTTTCATTTAAGTTTGTTTTGTGCCTACTTTGTAAGCAAGATCAGTATATAAACCTAATCTTAATTTATATATAACAACTTTGAGTTCATTTTTGTGAAATCTTGCGTAGCAAGCAAATTGAAAAGTTCTCTTAACTTGTTCTTAGATTAAAATACTTAATTTTCATCCAGTTCTCCATGAGAATTGTGGCGAATCCTGTTTTCTCTTATCTGATTCCACGAAGTTAGTAGCGAGCCATTTTTAAATCTTATTCGTTTTCTTCTTTTCAATTCATTTCTATCTTGAGTTTTTCTGCAAACATACTCTAAATTAATGATAATTTTGTTTCTATCTTTGTAGTATTAACAATTGTATTAAGTGTAAGATAGACTTAGCCTAAATCAATAAAATTAACATAAGGCTTTCACATATTCTTACCATAAAAGCACAATGATTCTTATTTATGCTGCAATATAAAGTCCTTAGGTACCATAATAGTCTAATATCTTAATTGACGAGATTGTTTTATCAATTTAAATCATTAGATGTGCAAGCAATGCTAAGTTTATTTGAAGCAGTAACATGGTCGTCTAATATCTTAATTGATGAGATTGTTTTATCAATTTAAATCATTAGATGTGCAAGTAATGTTAAGTTTATTTGAAGCATTCATTTGATAAACTTGCATGATATGCTGTATTCCCTTATTTTTTATATATTTTTTTGTTCATTTGAGTCCCCCATCAAAGCAACGAGAAAAAAAAAGCAAAAGAAAAAGGTCTCGAAAAGTGATGATCAAAAGTATTTGATCCAAAGGAGAAAAAAAAAAGAAAGTGGCAAGTAAAGGTAAAAGAAAAAAAAATAAAGTTTTCATAGTGAAACTACTATCTGTACATAACTCACTCTCAAATATAACTTGATTTTCACAAATCACCTTCTAATAAAAAGATTTTTCAATTTAATAAATTTTGGCAATGACTTCATGTAGCACTCCAAAACTGTCCGGCCCAAACCTATAGTATCCAATCCCTCAAGACCGGGCCGAGACCCACTAAGGAGTCATCTCAGAACCCAGTCAAACCTGAGACCACAACTCCTTATAAGTCAGCTCAAGACTGGGCCAAGACCCACTAAGGAGTCATCTCAGAACCCAGTCAAACCTAAGACTGGGCCGAGACCACCTAGGAGTCGTCTTGAGACCCAGTCAAGTCCGAGACCGAAACCAGAGGAGAAGACTGAGTCCATGCCAGCCGTTGCGCGAAGTCAAGGCCGAGTCGCCCGAGTATCTAGGCGAATCTTAACCCCTGCACAGAAACAAGAAAATATGGATAGATGAATTCAGTTTGCAGCCCAACCAGTACCACTATGCGGAGCCCAAAGGCAACCACCTGGCGGTTGGGGAAACTCTATATAAACCTCAAACGCAAAAGCAAGGAAAAAGAAAAAGGAGGGAGCAGAATAGAAAGACGGAAAGTTGACGATTGCCAAGAAAAGAAGTAGACACTCCAAGTCCAGACTAAAGGGCAAGTAGAGATACTAGTCGACAAGCGAGGAGAGTCTACCCACTCCAGAATCCAGGTTGGTTCTCTTTACTCTAGGATTTAACATACTGCATGACTAGATTAGGGTAGGGTTGATCATACCATCAGGTAGGGTTTTTGTTACGAACCTCCCTCTGTTGAGGCTGAGTCTATCTCGGCTAAAGAGAAACCGAGACCGCACCACAATCAATCCAACGCCTGTTATGAACCTCCCTCTCTCGAGGCCGAGTTTGTCTTGGCCAAAGAGAACCCGAGACCGCACCACAGCCAATCCAATGCCTGTCATGAACCTCCCTCTCTCGAGGCCGAGTCCGTCTTGGCCAAAGAGAAACCGAAATTAAAACCGCAGCTAACCTAACCCCATCCACCCGATCGCCACTAGAACTATGTTGACTTTGACTCCTCTAAAGTTGAGGTACGTAGGCACAGGAGGCACACTCCTATCAAGTCAAAACCATAAACCCCCAATAAAAGGAAAGCCCGGCACCTCATAGCACTCAAGCACTCAACCTGCACTAACCTAAGCCTGGGACCCCTCACTAGAACCAAATGTAAGTAACTCCCCTATCCCTCATAGCTAGCTTAGGGTAACTATCCTGTGATAGACATATTAGGGACACCTTGTGGTCCCGATGTGTAACCGACTCCCGAACCCACAGCTCAGATCCCAGACCAGTCTTTCCCGAGGTTTCCTTACATTCTTAAGAAAAATGTAGGTAGCGATTCCTGGCGGCCGAGAAGGATTCGACTGCGGAAAGGTCGAGATAGTCCCGGCCGTTCTCGAACCAGATGTGTCATGAGTCACAATTTAGGTTGTGACACTCCAAAATGATCGATTTATAAAATGTCATTTTCTTTTATTCCTTTTTCCCATTTTCCACCGCTCGGTCGCAACAAGTGGAATAAGATGATACGTCTATATCTTGTACATTGTACACAGGCAAAAATAATTTTATTACTTCAATTTCGGTCCAACTTTTAAGGTTTTGGCATTGACCCTAACCCATTTGTGAGTGCACAAGCTTTTTCTAGAACTTTTTACTTAATAAAAAACAACACCCTAGCGATAAAAGAATCAAGAAATATGGTACAGGAAACAAATTAATTACAGGATTTGCTATTCTTTAGCGATTTGACAAACCTATTAAGTTTCTCTAAAGATCCACCTCCTTTTGCCATGTTATTCATGATTTTTCCCTTCCATTCCAGAGACCTTAATTTTATCCTCTCATCATTGAAGAGTTGGTCCACTTTCATTTTTAACTCCTTGCGTGACACAAGTCCATTTTTATCTTTGTCAAATCCCAGCCCAACTTTCAACTCATCACAAATATGCGTTTTGTTGTAAAGTTGGTCTGCAAAGTATGGCCAACACAAGAAAGGCATTCCATTGGACAAACCTTCCATGATAGAATTCCAACCACAATGTGTAACAAAACATCCTATTGCAGGATGGCTTAGCACCTTCTGTTGAGGAGCCCAACCAACAATCTTACCTTTACTCCCCAAGAATTCATTGGGGTATTCCATTTTATTGTCTTCACGCACGACCCAAAGAAATGGTCTATTAGTGAGATCAAGTCCAATAGCTAGTTCATTGAATTGGTTTTGGTCAAAAAGTGTAAAACTACCAAAGGCAACATACAAAACAGAACGATAAGGTTGTTGATCGAGCCAACTCATGCAGGAAAGATCTTCTTTCCAAAACTGTCCCATCGATTTTGTAGCTGCACTTGTGTTGTCATGACTTCTCAACAATGGACCGATTGGGAGGAATAATGTCTCAGGTTCAAGCTCATGTGTGTGTTGCAAAGCCACCATTCTGTCAAATGTAAACTTAGTGTGCAGTGCACCAAATACTTGAGTACTTTCCTACCATTTATTGGGTCACCCATATTCAACCAAAAAAAGTCACTCGTGTCCATCTCAGGCATAGTTGGTGATATCTGAATGGTCTTTTTTGTAGTTGATGTTAATCCTTATATGAAAAACAAAATAAATAGTAATAAGTAAGAATATATACCACATACTTACCGTTATTTATTATGATTCTCTATTGTGCTTCAATGGTACAATCAAATTTCAATTGATATGAGTAGTAAAATCAACTTGGCCCAATAGATCAAAAATTTTAATCTACCTCTTAAAGTAGTTGTGATTGAGATATTCAATCCATCAATGTTGATTCCCACTCTTCTGCTAGAAGAATTGTTGATAGGCCAGGATTTCAACCTGACCAAGGAGGCAGCTACTCTTAATTATATGGCAGCATCAAGCATCAGTAGCAGCAGCTATTAATCAAGAGAATTAAGCCAAAGGGGAAGCATTATTATACAATATGGCAAACATTGTTTGAGATTGATGCAAAATACGTTCCAATCAAGCCTATTGGCCGAGGATCATCCAGCGTGGTTTGCTCTTCCATCAACAGGGAGACCAATGAGAAAGTTGCAATTAGGAAGATTGGTAATATATCTGAGAATTTTGTTGATGCATTGAGAACTTTAAGCGAGCTGAAGCTGCTTAGAGATATTCGCCATAAGAATGTCATTGCTTTGAAAGATGTTATGATGCCAATCCAAATAATAAGTTTTAAGGATGTCTACTTGCTCTACTTGCTCTACAAACTCATCGATACATATCTTCATCAAACTATTAAATCCTTTCAGTCTTTCCAATGATCATTGCAAATATTTCTTGTTTTAGCTCCTTCGAGGTCATAAATATCTTCATTCAGCAAACACTCTTCACCGCCGTCAATGCCAATTGTAATTTGAAGAAGTGACTTCGGTCTCGCCGGAACTAATGAAATTAATGGATAGTGTCGGAAATATTATAAATACCACGTTAAATTAAGAGGATATACATATCTAAAGATTTTAATTAGATTTTTTTTTTTTAGAAGCTATATTATCTTTTAACTAATTTACCTTTAGTCTAGTATAAAAATAAATTTTAGTATTAGTATTTTTACCTTGGATCACAAAAGATCAACTTAAAAAACAATTCGATAATATTTTTATAAATAAAGATATCATATTTACCTATATTAAAATTTAATCAATAAAAAAAATTAGAGAGGTTAAAATTCTAACTGATGTAAAAATAAAAAAAAAATTACAACTAGAATAGAATTGATATACTAAATGGCTCAAGCCCCTTATTATCTTGCTCTAGAATATGAATAATCACCGACTTCTGAACCAGTGCCAGAAAGAAAATAGGCAAGGGAACACATCTCGCTTTACCATTCCGCAAACTATTCATTCCTTTGAATCAAAGATTTTCACTGCTCCCAGAATGGGAGGCTTCACACAATGGCAATCCAAAGATGGTAAGTTGCGCATGTTCTAACCAACCCTACCTTTTTTTTTATTGCTACGAAAGAAGTGATATGTACTTTTCGTTTCCTTTTTGGATGAATTAAACATGGGATGGACTATAAAAGAAAAAGAGCTTTTCTTTTATTTATTTTTTTAGTATAATTGTTACTATTTTTATTTGTTATTTTCTCATCTATCCATGAACTGACATATTGCTGAATTTTACCAATTTTTTTATTGATTATTCTTATAACTGATGTAAAAAATTATTATTTTCTATTTTGCCTAATTTTATATTGATTATGAAATTAATAGTAATTAATTCATTTAGATATAGAATCTTTTAGGATAATTTTAGTAAAAATTAATATAGTTGGAGATTAACTTTTGATATACTTAATTAAAAGAGAATCGAATTAATAATTAATCTTTAAGTAAGAGAAAATAATAAAAATATTATAAAGTCTACAAAAATATAAAACTAAATTTTGTTTACAACATATAAAATTAATATTAAATATTTTTATTTGAAGTTTAAAAGTAAGGACTTGGACTGCTTTATTATCAAGAAAAACAATTACATCGTAACGGTGAACAAATAGTTTCTCAATACTTGATTTGTTAACATTCCACAGTATCATACACGATTCTCTTTTGGATTTGAGGTCACCGCTCTCTCTATGATTCTTTTGTTTATTTTGTTACTTTTTATTATCATCATTATCTTCTTACAAGGAACAATAGAATAGAATAATGTTACCATCGCTCAACCCAATTGCGCAAGTGAGGTCTTTATTCTGTGTTTTGTTCCATTTCTTCTTAATTTAATTGGGTTGATGGCGGTTAAATGTTATTTTTAATATTTTTATAATTGTTATTTTTAATATCTTTATTTAATGTCAAAGTAATAAAAAATTATTCTTTATACTGTAAATATTTTTTTTATAGTTTCTACTAAAAAAAATTGAATGGTATACACAATTTGTTAATTAATATCTTGATAATTTTTAAGAATTAAAAATAAAAATATTTTAAAAATAAAATGTTTAATATTTTATAAATTTAATCAAATATTATGTTTAATATTTTAAAATTAATTTAATCAAATTATAGATTTGGATAAGTTTTATGATAAAAATATGTATTTTATAAATTTTAAAACACAAATATGTTGGTGTTATTTTAAATATTTTTATTTAACGTCAATGTAATAAAAATTATTCATTATACTGTAAATATTTTTTTTATAGTTTCCACTAAAAATATTTGAATGGTACAATAATAATATTCTTAAATAATTTATTAATTAATACTTTGATAATTTTTAAGAATTAAAAATAAAAATATTTTAGAAATAAAATATTTAATATATTAAAAAGATTAGAATAATATATTTTATAAAATAATTTAAAAATTTATAATTGTACGTCACACAATAATATAAAACTACTATATACGATATGTGGATGACTTATTTTATCATAGTTTTATTTTTAAAAATAATAACTATATATTTGTCGATATTTCTTATTTATAAATATAATTATTTATCACATTTAATAAAAAATTGTTTCAAAAATTTATAATTATATTAAATTAGTTAACGAAAGTATCATAATTTTTTTTTTTTTATGTAATTACAACTTTTCCCCAACATGATAAAGTTATATTCTCACTTTTTCATGGAATATTTTTAAAGTAATATAGGTGTT